>MU106401.1:0-55400 GCA_012274485.2 Sinapis alba | reverse complement strand
CGGAGAGAACAAATGCTTCAAACCTCTTTGAAAATCATCATATGTCAGTGAACGATGTAACTATACATTAAAACAAAATTTTCATATTTTTGAAAATTTCTCAAAATATGTGGGTTAACCCCTACGAAAATATTGAGTTTTCGGTAAATACTCTATATACTTAAAATTATATGCTTTTGTGTTTCTTAAAAATTTATAAACACATTCTAATTTGAATTAATGTATGAAAAACATTTTATCATGATAAATGGGTGACATTTCTAAATACTTAATAATTAATTTAATAAAATTTCTTAATCTACCTAAAACATTGAAATAACCAATAAAATATATATTCTCTAGAGAAACAGAGAGAACAAATGTTCCAAACCTCTTTGAAAATCATCATATGTCAGTGAACGATGCAAATATACATTAAAACAAGATTTTCATATTTTTGAAAATTTCTCAAAATATGTGGGTTAACCCCTACGAAAATATTGAGTTTTCGGTAAATACTCTATATACGTAAAATTATATGCTTTTGTGTTTCTTAAAAATATATAAACACATTCTAAATTTGAATTAATGTATGGAAAACATTTTATCATGATAAATGGTTATAATTTCTAACTACCTAATAATTCATTTAATTAAATTTCTTAATCTACCTAAAACATTGAAAAAACCACTAAAATATCTATTCTCTAGAGAAACGGAGAGAACAAATTTTCCAAACCTCTTTGAAAATCATCATATGTCAGTGAACGATGCAACTATGCACTAAAACAAGATTTTCATATTTTTGAAAATTTCTCAAATTATGTGGGTTAACCCCTACGAAAATATTGAGTTATCGGTAAATACTTTATATACTAAAAATTATATGCTTTTGTGTTTCTTAAAAATATATAAACACATTCTAAGTTTGAATTAATGTATGGAAAAAAAATTCATGATAAATGGTTATAATTTCTAACTACCTAATAATTAATTCAATAAAACTTCAAAATCTACCTTAAACAGTAAAATAACAACTAAAATATCTATTCTCTAGAGAAACGAAAACCACAAATGTTCCAAACCTCTTTGAAAATCATCATATGTCAGTGAACGATGCAACTATGCATTAAAACAAGATTTTCATATTTTTGAAAATTTCTCAAAATATGTGGGTTAACCCCTACGAAAATATTGAGTTTTCGGTAAATACTCTATATACTTAAAATAATATGCTTTTTTGTTTCTTAAAAATTTATAAACACATTCTAATTTGAATTAATGTATGAAAAACATTTTATCATAATAAATGGGTGATATTTCAAAATACTTAATAATTAATTTAATAAAATTTCTTAATCTACCTAAAACATTGAAATAACAACTAAAATATCTATTCTCTAAAGAAACGGAGAGAACAAATGTTCCAAACCTCTTTGAAAATCATCATATGTCAGTGAACGATGCAAATATGCATTAAAACAATATTTTCATATTTTTGAAAATTTCTCAAAATATGTGGATTAACCCCTACGAAAATATTGAGTTTTCGGTAAATACTCTATATACTTAAAATTATATGCTTTTGTATTTCTTAAAAATATATAAACATATTCTAAATTTGAATTAATGTATGGAAAACATTTTTTCATGATAAATGGTTATAATTTATAACTACTTAATAATTAATTCAATAAAACTTCATAATCTACCTTAAACAGTGTAATAACTACTAAAATATCTATTCTCTAGAGAAACGGAGACCAAAAATGTTGGAAACCTCTTTGAAAATCAACATATGTTAGTGAACGATGCAACTATGTATTAAAACAAAAATTTCATATTTTTGAAAATTTCTCAAAATATGTGGGTTAACCCCCTACGAAAATATTGAGTATTCGGTAAATACTCTATATACTTAAAATTATATGCTTGTGTTTCTTAAAAAATTATAAACACAATCTAATTTAAATTAATGTATGAAAAACATTTTATCATGATAAATGGGTGATATTTCTAAATACTTAATAATTAATTTAATAAAAAAAATTTATCTACCTAAAACATTGAAATAACCACTAAAATATTTATTCTCTAGAGAAACGGAGAGAACAAATGCTTCAAACCTCTTTGAAAATCATCATATGTCAGTGAACGATGTTACTATACATTAAAACAAAATTTTCATATTTTTGAAAATTTCTCAAAATATGTGGGTTACCCCTACGAAAATATTGAGTTTTCGGTAAATACTTTATATACTTCAAATTATATGCTTTTGTGTTTCTTAAAAATATATAAACACATTCTAAATTTAAGTAACGTATGGAAAACATTTTTTCATGATAAATGGTTATAATTTCTAACTACCTAATAATTAATTCAATAAAACTTCATAATCTACCTTAAACAGTAAAATAACCACTAAAATATTTATTCTCTAGAGAAACGGAGACCACAAATGTTCCAATACTCTTTGAAAATCATCATATGTCAGTGAACGATGCAACTATGCATTAAAACAAGATTTTCTTATTTTTAAAAATTTCTCAAAATATGTGGGTTAACCCCTACGAAAATATTGAGTTTTCGGTAATTACTTTATATACTTAAAATTATATGCTTTTGTGTTTCTTAAAAATATATAAACACATTCTAAATTTGAATTAATGTATGGAAAACATTTTTTCATGATAAATGGTTATAATTTCTAACTACCTAATAATTAATTCAATAAAACTTCATAATCTGCCTTAAACAATAAAATAACTACTAAAATATTTATTCTTTAGAGAAACAGAGACCACAAATGTTCCAAACCTCTTTGAAAATCATCATATGTCAGTGACGATGCAACTATGCATTAAAACAAGATTTTCATATTTTTGAAAATTTCTCAAAATATGTGGGTTAACCCCTACGAAAATATTGAGTTTTCGGTAAATACTCTATATACTTAAAATTATATGCTTTTGTGTTTCTTAAAAATTTATAAACTCATTCTAATTTGAATTAATGTATGAAAAAAATTTTATCATGATAAATGGGTGATATTTCTAAATACTTAATAATTAATTTAATAAAATTTCTTAATCTACCTAAAACATTGAAATAACCACTAAAATATCTATTCACTAGAGAAACGGAGAGAACAAATGTCCAAACCTCTTTGAAAATCATCATATGTCACTGAACGATGCAAATATGCATTAAAACAAGATTTTCATATTTTTGAAAATTTCTCAAAATATGTGGGTTAACCCCTACAAAAATATTGAGTTTTCGGTAAATACTCTATATACTTAAAATTATATGCTTTTGTGTTTCTTAAAAATATTTTAACACATTCTAAATTTGAATTAATGTATGAAAAACATTTTTTCATGATAAATGGTTATAATTTATAACTACTTAATAATTAATTCAATAAAACTTCATAATCTACCTTAAACAGTGAAATAACCACTAAAATATCTATTCTCTAGAGAAACAGAGACCAAAAATGTTGGAAACCTCTTTAAAAATCAACATATGTCAGTCAACTATGCAACTATGTATTAAAACAAAAATTTCATATTTTTGAAAATTTCTCAAAATATGTGGGTTAACCCTTACAAAAATATTGAGTTTTCAGTAAATACTCTATATACTGAAAATTATGTGTTTTTGTGTTTCTTAAAAATTTATAAACACAATCTAATTTGAATTAATGTATGAAAAACATTTTATCATGATAAATGGGTGATATTTCTAAATACTTGATAATTAATTTAATAAAATTTCTTAATCTACCTAAAACATTGAAATAACCACTAAAATATTTATTCTCTAGAGAAACGGAGAGAACAAATGTTCCAAACCTCTTTGAAAATCATCATATGTCAGTGAACTATGCAACTATGCATTAAAACAAGATTTTCATATTTCTGATTATTTTTCAAAATATGTGGACTAACCCTTACGAAAATATTGAGTTTTCGGTAAATAATCTATATACTAAAAATTATATGCTTTTGTGTTTCTTAAATATTTATAATCACATTATAAATTTGAATTAATGTATGGAAAACATTTTTCATGATAAATGGTTATAATTTCTAACTACTTAATAATTAATTCAATAAAACTTCATAATCTACCTAAAACAGTGAAATAACCACTAAAATATCTATTCTTTAGAGAAACGGAGACCACAAATGTTCCAAACCTCTTTGAAAATCATCATATGTCAGTGAATTATGCAACTATGCAATAAAAAAGATTTTTATATTTTTGAAAATTTCTCAAAATATTTGGGTTAACCCCTACGAAAATATTGAGTTTTCCGTAAATACTCAATATACAGAAAATTATATGCTTTTGTGTTTCTTAAAAATATATAAACACATTCTAAATTTGAATTAATGTATGGAAAATATTTTTTCATGATAAATGGGTATAATTTCTAACTACTTAATAATTAATTTAATAAAAATTCAAAATCTACCTAAAACACTGAAATAACCACTAAAATATGTATTCTCTAGAGAAACGAACACAATAAATATTTCAAACCTCTTTGAAAATCATCATATGTCAGTCAACGATGTAACTATGCATTAAAACAAGATTTTCATATTTTTGAAAATTTCTAAAATTTGTGGATTAACCGCTACAAAAATATTGAGTTTTCGGTAAATACTCTATATACTGAAAATAATATGCTTTTGTGTTTCTTAAAAATGTATAAACACATTCTAAATTTTAATTAATTTATGGAAAACATTTTTTCATGATAAATGGGTATAATTTCTAACTACTTAATAATTAATTTAAAAAAAATTTGAAATCTACCTAAAACAGTGAAATAACCACTAAAATATCTATTCTCTAGAGAAATGAATACAATAAAAATTCCAAACCTCTTTGAAAATCATCATATGTCAGTGAACGATGTATTTACAGAAATATTGAGTTTTCGGTAAATACTCTATATACTTAAAATTATATGCTTTTGTGTTTCTTAAAAATATATAAACACATTCTAAATTTAAATTAATGTATGGAAAACATTTTTTCATGATAAATGGTTATAATTTCTAACTACTTAATAATTAATTGAATAAAACTTCATAATCTACCAAAAACAATGAAATAACGACTGAAATATATATTCTCTAGAGAAAGGGAGACCACAAATGTTCCAAACCTCTTTGAAAATCATCATATGTCAGTGAACGATGCAACTATGCATTAAAACAAAATTTTAATATTTTTGAAAATTTCTCAAAATATGTGGGTTAACCCCTACGAAAATATTGAGTTTGCGGTAAATACTCTATATATTGAAAATTATATGCTTTGTGTTTCTTAAAAATTTATAAACACATTCTATTTTGAATTAATGTATGAAAAACATTTTATTATGATAAGTGGGTGATATTTCTAAATACTTAGTAATTGCTTTAATAAAATTTATTAATCTACCTAAAACAGTGAAATAACCACTAAAATAACTATTCTCTAGAGAAGCGGAGACCACAAATGTTCCAAACCTCTTTGAAAATCATCATATGTCAGTGAACGATGCAACTATGCATTAAAACAAGATTTTCATATTTTTGAAAATTTCTCAAAATATGTGGGTTAACCCCTACAAAAATATTGAGTTTTCGGTAAATACTCTATATACTGAAAATTTTATGCTTTTGTGTTTCTTAAAAATTTATAAACACATTCTAATTTGAATTCATGTATGAAAAAAACATTTTATCATGATAAATGGGTGATATTTCTAAATACTTTATAATTAATTTAATAAAACTTCATAATCTACCTAAAACATTGAAATAACCACTAAAATATATATTCTCTAAAGAAACGGAGACCACAAATGTTCCAAACCTCTTTGAAAATCATCATTTTCAGTGAATGATGAAATTATGCATCAAAACAAGATTTTCATATTTTTGAAAATTTCTCAAAATATGTGGATTAACCCCTACGAAAATATTGAGTTTTCGGTAAATACTCTATATACTTAAAATTATATGCTTTTGTGTTTCTTAAAAATATATAAACACATTTTAAATTTGAATTAATGTATGGAAAACATTTTTCATGATAAATGGGTATAATTTCTAACTACTTAATAATTAATTTAATAAAATTACATAATCTACCTAAAATTGTGAAATAACCACTAAAATATATATTCTCTAGAGAAATTGAGACAATAAATGTTCCAAACCTCTTTTAAAATCATCATATGTCAGTGAACGATGTAATTATGCATTAAAACAAGATTTTCATATTTCTGATAATTTTTCAAAATATGTGGGCTAACCCTTACGAAAATATTAAGTTTCGGTAAATACTCAATATACTGAAAATTATATGCTTTTGTGTTTCTTAAAAAATTATAAACACATTTTAATTTGAATTAATGTATGAAAAACATTTTATCATGATAAATGGGTGATATTTCTAAATACTTAATAATTAATTTGATAAAATTTCTTAATCTACCTAAAACAATGAAATAACCACTAAAATAACTATTCTCTAAAGAAACGGAGACTACAAATGTTCAAACCTCTTTGAAAATTATCATATGTCAGTGAACGATGCAACTATGCATTAAAACAAAATTTTCATATTTTTGAAAATTTCTCAAAATATGTGGGTTAACCCCTACGAAAATATTGAGTTTTCGGTAAATACTCTATATACTGAAAATTATATGCTTTTGTGTTTCCTAAAATTTTATAAACATATTCTAATTTAAATTAATTAATGAAAAACATTTTATCATGATAAATGGGTTATATTTCTAAATACTTAATAATTAATTTAATAAAACTTCTTAATCTACCTAAAACAGTGAAATGACCACTAAAATAACTATTCTCTAGAGAAATGAAGACAAAAAATGTTCCAAACCTCTTTTAAAATCATCATATGTCAATGAACGATGCAACTATGCATTAAAACAAAATTTTCATATTTCTGATAATTTTTCAAAATATGTGGGCTAACCCCTACGAAAATATTGAGTTTTCGGTAAATAATCTATATACTGAACATTATAAGCTTTCTTGTTTCTTAAATATTTATAATATTTGAATTAATGTATGGAAAACATTTTTTCATGATAAATGATTATAATTTCTAACTACTTAATAATTAATTCAATAAAACTTTATAATCTACCTAAAACAGTGAAATAACCACTAAAATATCTATTCTCTAGAGAAACAAAGACAACAAATGTTCCAAACCTCTTTGAAAATCATCATATGTCAGTGAACGATGTAACTATGAATTAAAACAAGATTTTCATATTTTTGAAAATTTCTTAAAATATGTGGGTTAACCCCTACGAAAATATTGAGTTTTCTGTAAGTACTCAATATACAGAAATTTATATGCTTTTGTGTTTCTTAAAAATATATAAACACATTCTAAATTTGAATTAATGTATGGAAAATATTTTTCATGATAAATGGGTATAATTTCTAACTACTAATAATTAATTTAATAAAAATTCAAAATCTACCTAAAGTTGTGAAATAACCACTAAAATATATATTCTCTAGAGAAATGGAGACATTAAATTCTACAAACCTCTTTGAAAATCATCATATGTCAGTGAACGATGTATTTATGCATTAAAACAAGATTTTCATATTTCTGATAATTTTTCAAAATATGTGGGCTAACAACCCTTACGAAAATATTGAGTTTTCGGTAAATAATCTATATACTGAAAATTATATGCTTTTGTGTTTCTTAAATATTTATAATCACATTATAAATTTGAATTAATGTATGTAAAACATTTTTAATGATAAATGGTTATAATTTCTAACTATTTAATAATTAATTCAATAAAACTTCATAATCTACCTAAAACAATGAAATAACCACTAAAATATCTATTCTATAGAGAAACGGAGACCACAAATGTTCCAACCTTTTTGAAAATCATCATATGTCAGTGAATAATGCAACTATGCATTAAAACAAAATTTTCATATTTTTGAAAATTTCTCAAAATATGTGGGTTAACCCCTACGAAAAGATTGAGTTTTCGGTAAATACTCTATATACTGAAAATTATATGCTTTTGTGTGTCTTAAAATTTTATAAACATATTCTAATTTGAATTAATGTATGGAAAACATTTTATCATGATAAATGGGTGATATTTCTAAATACTTAATAATTAATTTAAAAAAACTTCTTAATCTACCTAATACAGTGAAATGACCACTAAAATATCTATTCTGTAGAGAAATAAACACAATAAATGTTCCAAACCTCTTTGAAAATCATCATATGTCAGTAAACTATGCAAATATGCATTAAAACAAGATTTTCATATTTCTGATTATTTTTCAAAATATGTGGACTAACCCTTACGAAAATATTGAGTTTTCGGTAAATAATCTATATACTAAAAATTATATGCTTTTGTGTTTCTTAAATATTTATAATCACATTATAAATTTGAATTAATGTATGGAAAACATTTTTTCATGATAAATGGTTATAATTTCTAACTACTTAATAATTAATTCAATAAAACTTCATAATCTACCTAAAACAGTGAAATAACCACTAAAATATCTATTCTTTAGAGAAACGGAGACCACAAATGTTCCAAACCTCTTTGAAAATCATCATATGTCAGTGAATTATGCAACTATGTAATAAAACAAGATTTTTATATTTTTGAAAATTTCTCAAAATATTTGGGTTAACCCCTACGAAAATATTGAGTTTTCCGTAAATACTCAATATACAGAAAATTATATGCTTTTGTGTTTCTTAAAAATATATAAACACATTCTAAATTTGAATTAATGTATGGAAAATATTTTTTCATGATAAATGGGTATAATTTCTAACTACTTAATAATTAATTTAATAAAAATTCAAAATCTACCTAAAACACTGAAATAACCACTAAAATATGTATTCTCTAGAGAAACGAACATAATAAATATTCCAAACCTCTTTGAAAATCATCATATGTCAGTCAACGATGTAACTATGCATTAAAATAAGATTTTTCATATTTTTGAAAATTTCTAAAATTTGTGGATTAACCGCTACGAAAATATTGAATTTTCGGTAAATACTCTATATACTGAAAATTATATGCTTTTGTGTTTCTTAAAAATGTATAAACACATTCTAAATTTTAATTAATTTTTGGAAAATATTTTTTCATGATAAATGGGTATAATTTCTAACTACTTAATAATTAATTTAATAAAAATTTGAAATCTACCTAAAACAGTGAAATAACCACTAAAATATCTATTCTCTAGAGAAATGAACACAATAAATGTTCAAAACCTCTTTGAAAATCATCATATGTCAGTGAACGATGTATCTATGCATTAAAACAAGATTTTTATATTTTTGAAAATTTCACAAAATATGTAATTGAGTATTGTGGTTCACTCAGTGATAATGAATATCTCTGGGAGTATCTCCGAGTGTAAGCACAATAAAGCCTCTCTTGGCTGCAATAACTTTCCATCAACTGTTTGAAGGTTTTGGTCTTGGTGGTTGCATCTCTGAGGTATTAATCTTAAAATCTATTTGTCTCTACTATTTATGATTTTATCTACTGAACTTAACTTGGTGTTTTTATGCAGGCAAAGTTTGAAGTTAAGAAAACTTGGTGTTCTTTGCACTCACGGCACCAGCAGGGATCGGAATTGGTATTGGAGTGGCCGAGATTTACAATGAGAATAGCCTGATGGCACTAAAAGTGTCTGGTTTCCTTAACTCTGCAGCTGCTGGAATCTTGATTTACATGGCGCTTGTTGATTTGGTAGCTCCATTGTTCATGAACCACAAAGCTCAGAGTAGAATGAAGATACAATTAGTTTGTAGCTTTTTCTCTTATTCTTGGTGCTGGTTTGATGTCTCTTCTTGCTGTTTGGGCTTGAGGTTTTTTGGGCTTGCAAATTACACATGCTTTAGTTTCTTGAGCATTTTTTAGAGATTATCAATTACATTTTGACGTCTCAGATTTTAATACAATGATATATCAATCCATTTCTTAGAAAGATGTTATCAGCTCTTGATGGAAATCTATTAAATGGTTATGAGAAATATGATATAAACCGAAAGCCCTAAGCCTAGGATGTCTCATGACGTAGAATGCAAGGAACATAAGCAACTACATGGGAGGGAAATCAAATAATTCTACAACCTGCAAAACAAGAAGCAAGAATGAGAGTTTTGGATGACTTTGTAATGAGTCAAACTATTTATAAAACAACTTTGGCTCTTCATAAAAGCATAACATCAAGTGATCGCATGTGGAAACATTACGTTTTCCTTCAAATAGGATATGCCATCATCAGTTCTATTCGAATTCTTCCACTTTCACAATCATCATCACTCTACAGGCATCTTCAGTCAAATCTAAAGTCTGGATTCTTTTATTTTTTAAGGGAAAAATATTTTAGTACTCGCCGCATATGAAACTATGAATATGTTACATACTTACATGTGTGTGCATGTGTAGTAGTAGAGACATACCTTCGAACCTGGGTGGGTTAAAAAAATCCTTGAGTGGCTTCATTATGAAGCACAATAATGAAAGAGAGAGACATGATCAGAAGCAGCAAAGCATCATCAAAAGGCAACACTTCGAAAAAGGAAAATGGGGATGGATATCCATGGAATAACCCATCAAAGCATCTCATCTTTTCTCTCCATCACTCAAATATCAAAAAGTCACCATCATTTTTTAATTAAAACTTTATATATATTTACTAAGACCATGTGTCTATGAGTAACCAACCAAACCTTCTCTCATAGCAAAAACAGAAGAAGCCACAATGGAGGAGGAGATAGTTAACAATAAGCAGAGCAGTAATAGGGCATCTTTCTATTGGCACGCGACTATGCCATTTGCTTTTTTTGTGTTCTTGTTGGCTTATTGGCTTTGTCACTTGCCAAAGGAGAGTTGCCCTGTCACTGCTTCTGCTTAAACACAATCTGCAAGCTCATATTGATGGATGCAGTGAGTAAGTTTTCACTTTCAACATTTTCTTGTGCTTCTTTTTTTCTCACCTGGAAATTTCTCATAATCCTATAATTAGTGAAAATTTTAAACTTATAATAGATATTTTATCAATGATTTATTGTACAGATTGGCATCTCCAGCTACATAATTGTGACTCCCCCAATTTTAGTTTCAATAACATTTTAGTTGCATTGCATTTTTGACATTATATTGCCATTCATCAACGATCTAACAATTATTCTCACATAACTAATAAACAGCAATAGTCATATTTTTTTATTTTTTTTTAAATCATCCTTCGATTGCTTGGAGAGTGGAGACTCCAAATGCCTGAAGTAAATGATCCATGGGAAAACCATAAAACATTAGAAATAAATCAGGAGAAAGCGATTGCAGAAATTCTTTGGGTCATGTTTGATCTTCTATCTAAATGGGCCTTTGGGCTTGATGAGTTGAAGATTTCGATGATGCATATTGTAGTTTGGTTCGAAATCAACTTGGACGAGTTTTAATGGAAGTCTGGAACATGAATCCTAGTTCCATTTTGGACTAGAACTACTTCATATATTATTTTAATAAATTAGAAAACAAAAATTTCCATTAATCGAAAGAGGAGAATCAACGAGGTTTTCTAGGATTATATGGTTTCTTTACAAAATACGGAACAAAAAAGTTTTTTAAGGCGTGGATAATCCTTCTCATGACACATTATAGTGACTAGTGAGATACACTCTATGAAGAAATTTAGAGAAAATCAAATGTCCCTGAAGTAGCTGAAGTGGATTTAGTTGAGTCTTGGGCTGGCGTGAGATCTTGGCCATCACATTCTCCACGTATGTCAAGTGGACGAGTCATAGCATAAATCAGAATCTCAATCTCTCAATGGTTTCAGCTGGATAGTGACTGACGCAGCATTAAGAATTTGATGATTGTTTATTCCGAAAAATGACCGTTCAAACGAGGATTCTTGATAATCGTTGATTCCGAAAAATACCGAAAACAAGAAAGAAGAATTAAAAGTTCTATGATTTTTCTTATTCAATATCAATGATTTGTAGGAAGCTATATATCAGTCTGTTTGTACTGCACCCATGAGATCGTTAATCATATCTTTGTATCCTAATTTATAAGGGTTTATAATCATCCTCATATAAAAACTAATACAATAAAAAGCAAAGTTTATTAAACCATGTTACTTATTTGTTGGCAAGCATCAGTGAAGATCGAAAGTTAAGTTATCCGATTAGGATTGAAGGGTTCTAGACGATCTCGCTCGTCCCCCTTACATGTGATGAAGTATAAACACTTCTTTAGGCAATGAAATGTTTGATCACAATGCCACTGGCCAGTGTGCAGTTTGCAATAAATTGCAAAGGCTTTTTGTTATGATCGAGAATTCATTAGACTATTTAACCTTTTTTACAGAATTAAAAGACTTTAAATCTCCTAAGATATTTTTCCTTTTTAAGTTTATGCACATCATTAGAATGTTAATGTGCATATTACCTCCACAAAAGTGCGTGAACATAAAATCACATTTCCCCATGTTAAGTTCTTCAATTCTCCTTTTAGGAAAGAAACATTTTCTAAAGACAATACTCCATCCCTTTTATATTAAGTATTGTTTTAGAGAATTTTTTTTTGTTAAGTGTTGTTTTTGTTTTTCAATGCAAAATTTAAGAATTTAATTTTCCAATTTAATTTTCTATTGATTGAAATATGGTTAGGTGTATGAGAAATGATATTTTTATATAAAAAATATGCAAAATTAAATATTTTTTTAATCTGTGTGCACAAATCTAAAATAACATTTATTATGAAACAGAGAATAATATGATTTTAATTGTCAAAAAGGAACAGCCAAAACATTAAAGGAGAAACAAATTGACAGAAAATAAAAATTAAGAAGCAGATATTAATTATGACTTAATGCTCTAAATGTGTAATTCAGTAAAGAACAGTAATCGAAACAGGTGAAACCGATAAGTGCAATACACGTGACAAAGCACTGACATATGTACGATGATGTCGATGACCATATTGATACTGTTTCTTCCTGGCGTGCTACTCCTTTTGATACTATTTTCTCCTCTTAATGTCCTAAGATTAATAATAGAGATAGAAAGAGAAAATGTACTAATTTTCTTAAAACCATAACATAACAATTGAGATGGTGACAAGTCGCAGCCTCTGTAGTTCCTATGTTTTTCTATAGTGATCATACCATGGTCAAGATTCAAGAATATCATTTTCTTTTCAATATTTAATAAGAATACTTCAAAGCATTATACGTTTATGATACATGTAATTTTCCATGTACAACTTAAAGTCTTTGGGACAAGTTTTTTTAATCGAAAATTTGAATTGATTTTTTTTTTTTTGTCGGCAGCCCATCTAAACTATAGATCAAGTGATGGTCAGACGAGCCGATTCTCCGGGGAGCATCTCCGTCTGGTCGGGTCTGATCTATATGAGAAAAAATATAACCTCTCGTCCTTGCTTCTTTTGCTAATGCATCGGCCCGATCATTCTTACTTCGGGGAATATGAGACAGATACACATCCTTGAAGTCATCATGTAGTCTCTGGAACACCTCGAATTGATTTCTTATCTAACCTCGAATTGATTTCTTATCTACATTGATGTTGCTGTTTTTTTAACATACATCCATCTTTGTGTACACTCATGTATAATGCACTGAATTTATAAATTTACATGTCTGAGTTCGGGGTTATACATTCTTGAAGATTCACGCACATAAAAACCAAACAAAAAAAGAAGAAGTAATTCACACATTTTAGTACCTTTATAGTTTATAGTAAGCTAAAAAGATAAGAATAAAAAAACTTATGTTCAACGATACTGCTGCAAGTAAATTAGTGTATTTTAAATTGTTTGGACTTTACTAACAAGCAAATATTTTAAGTTAACTAATGATGATATTGTGAGCATTTACATTCGCACCACATCGAAAACAAAAGACAGATAAAAGCAGGTTAGACACTAGACGATGTGGAAAAAAAGAAAGAACCACATGATGGCCTTGCACCTCGCTCAAAGGAAACGGGGGCATGTAGATTTAAGAAGATAGAACTTCGATGTCTGTGTATGATGGTGGAATTGGGAGAAGGGTTAAGAGGTGATCACGCATTGATTTGCTCGCTTTCTTGATAATAATATATAGGACAATTCTCTTAAATAGTTTTTTAAAGTTTTTGTCATAAAAATAATATTAGAAAAATAAAATGACTAAAATAGCATTACTTTTTTAAAAAAAATTCAATTTTTTATTTATTTTTTGAAATTTGAAACCTTATTTCCAAACCCACTTCTTAACTTTAAATCTTAAAGTCTAAATTAGTTAACCCTAGAAGTATAAATGCATATAAATAAAAAATTTAGCTTCTAAAATAATTTATTTTAATCATTTTCTTTCTTAAGAACTATTTTTGTGAAGAACAAACTAAAATAGATTATCTAAAGGAACTTTTATAATATATATAGTTTATAGAATTTTATATAAGATTATTAACCTTTCTCGTCAAATGGTGTGGTACTGTAGGTTACTGTTTGGAGAAGAAGCTTCTTGACCGTCTTCGAATACCACGGACGATTTTGACTAGTGACCTATATGCAAGACTTCCATGTGATGGAGTTCATCGGTCTACATAGCAATATAGCATCTATTTTTACTTGTATATATGTAAGATTTATTTTGGGGCTAGGTGTTTTATTCTTTTAACCATGACATATGTAGTAAGAAAGTTCAAACACAAACATTTTTTTTCTCTCTTTTAAATATTGCTCACATCTCCTCACACTTTCTCCGATTCACTCTCCCAAAATTTCCTATTTTAGTGACTTTCAGATATTCGTCTTTCTTTCCTCCTTATATTTTACCAAAACAGGGTAATGAATATGTTTTTCTTTCTACTATAAGGCGCAAGCCATATGGATCTTTCCTAATGCTTACTATATTTATATTTTAGTAGTTTATTTAGTACGGCCATTATTCTAATATAACATTTTGAAAATGCCTCAATCGTCTTTCTCAATTGTTTTATCAAAAGTTGAAATACTATAATTGGTTCACAACCATAAGTGTTATTCCCTCACAACAAAAATATGAGTTATTTAAATTAGAAAATCTGGTTCTTTTTCAGAACGATGAAAGAAAACAAGAATTATCCTGTTTCTTCTTTATTGGCATCTAATTATTCAACTATGTGGTGAGGAGAAGATATGGACAGAAAATCGAAATATTCTATACATAATTGATAATTTTATTATTATCAAAAATAAAATAATAAAATAAGAATAACATCATTTCATTGTGACCCATACCAAAAGAAATTAGTAATAAAACATTGAGAAATTTGCCCTTTCCTTGCCTCACAGATCATTCTAGGGTTCCTAAAAGTTCCCAGTTTTCCTTTTTCTCTTTCCATTTTTGTTGAGTTTCAGCTCTTTCTTCTCCTCCTCCTCAACTTTGATGTCTCCCTTTAATTTATCCACATATCTTTAAAATTTACCATTTCTTGAGATATCTTAGTCTTAAATTAAATTTTCCTCCACTACTAGCTTATCTCTTATTCATTTTCTCTGCCGACACTTTAATTTTTCTCTCTCAGGTAAGATCCTTTTCCCTCTTTTATGACTCTGGTTATGTTAACTGGTCTCTGGCTGGTTTAGGGTTCCAATCTTTACAGATCTTGTGCCAGGAACAAAAAGTCAAAAGAAGAAAAATGGTGAGAGGAAAGATAGAGATGAAGAAAATAGAAAACGCGACGAGTAGACAAGTTACTTTTTCAAAAAGAAGAAATGGTTTGCTGAAGAAAGCTTATGAGCTTTCAGTACTCTGCGATGCTCAAGTTTCTCTCATCGTCTTCTCTCAGAGAGGAAGGCTTTACGAATTTTCCAATACTGAGTATGTCTTCTTTATTCTTCAATTTACTTTTTCTTTTACTGTTTCTGTACTTTTAGTTTGGTTAATTAGACTTTTTAGGTTATGTGTTTGTGTCTGGTCTGAATTTTTCTGAATCGTAATTGACTAAAGATATTGTTACTTGGTGAGATTCGATCCTTGTCTGAATCCTAAAGATTTATTTCTTCTCTTCCTATAATAATCATAATATAATTTCATTTTCTATATATAATATATTTATAATCATTTAGTGAGAAATCTAGACAAACTCACATTTTCTGATCTACCTGAACTTTTCATCTAAACTATAGTGTGTGTGTATGTGTGTCTATCTAGGGTTTCCAAATTTTTATTGAAAGTATGAACATAAAACAACATTGGAACTAGCTCTAAATGGGATTAAGACTATAATTTAGATGATTATATTGTGCGATCCGTACCAACTTGCACAGTTTTTTACCCATTCATATATTGATAATATAAATATGTTTTATTTTTTTCTTGCTTCTATTAGGTTGTGTACTATTATTTTGGTTTTCGTTATATCTTTATTGAGGCTCTACTTATGTAGCCATGTGACTAATTATGTGTGCTCTTCTTCATTTGATTCAAATGTGCAGTGCATACATTTCCCCTCTCTATATATATCATGTATATCTTCGAGTAATTCTTAATTAAACATGTAAGAAGAAACCAATCAAAGCTTGTGCTGTAATAGAATCAAGTAGATTATATGAAAATGATCTACTTTTTCTCTATGCTAGCAGATGTTGTTAATTATAGTTTTTCAAAAAGATTAATGGTACTAAATTCAATTATCTGATTTTGGGCAAAAATTGCAAATGGAGTTAAATAAATTAAGACATTATAAGAAAAGGCATGATGAATTCGTATGATATGGGTTTAATAGTTACCTATATAGATTTTATTAACCAGGAGTCAAAAGATATTGCAGTACAACTTGAGAGATACGGTGTGTTCCGTGAAGCTTTACTTAAAAATCAAATAAACTACATTTAAATATTTTGTTGCTACAAGATACACGTATTATATTTAAATCTCAGATAAAATAAATTTAATTACAGCTTAAATAAAGGAAAACGAGAAATATATATGTGGATTCTAATTTGTCTATGTTTGATCATCAGCATGTGGAAGACGATCGAACGTTACCGCAAGTACACAAAGGATCATGAAACCAGCAACCATGACTCTGAAATTTACGTCCAGGTTTGTTATAACCAAACTATTTTGGTCTATATGTCATTGATATTTACATGATTTCATGATGTTGATATTTTTACTTCTCATGGCCTACCAAACCAAATCTTGATATATAAAATCACTTCGTACAAGTAATGTTAAACAATTGATGCAATATTTTAAAGGATGTTATGTTCAACAGTACGAAAGGGTTCTTAGGGGAAGTTAAGAAAAAAAAAAATTGAAAACCAATTCTTAAATAAAAAATTTAAAGATTATATACTGATGTTTTTTTTTACTTCTATTGCGTCCTATGGTTTTATTTTGCTGGCGTTATGTAGCAATTGAAGGAAGAAGCAAGCCACATGATCACAAAGATTGAACTCCTTGAGTTTCACAAGCGGTATCATGTCTTAGCCTTTCTTTTTCTTTAATTGTTGCCAATATATAACTACTATTGGAGTTGAATGAATATATATATAAAATTTTAACTGATGGCGGCATATTTTACAATTAGTCTAAATTTCGTCTCTATATATAAAAATACTTATTATACTATGCAAGTTACAATCTGCAGTGGTGGAAGATTGATCCAAGAAAAAAACTATTTTGATATCAAATAAAAGAAATATAATTAATGAAGTTCTAACAAAATTGTGCAGTCATACACTCCCTTTTTTGCGTGTGTACAGGAAGCTACTGGGCCAAGAACTTGCTTCTAGTTCACTAGAAGAGCTTCAAGAAATTGATAGCCAACTCCAAAGAAGTTTGGGCAAGGTCCGAGCAAGAAAGGTATATGATAATGCTACAATGCAAATATATATATACACATACATGTTGAAGTGAATATTTTCCCATCTCAACCGTCAAGTTATTGTCCTCATTTAGATATACATGGAAATGAAAAATAGTTGGAATGTTTGTAGGCGCAATTGTTCAGGGAGCAGTTGGAGAAGCTAAAAGCAAAGGTACAATGCCATTATGTTAATAATATATATACGTGTATATGTAGTTTTGCTTATTAGCATTGTCTATAAATGTGAGATAACGTGACTTCGTTTCAGGAGAAACAATTGCTAGAAGAGAACCTCCGGTTACATCAAAAGGTAACTCATCTCTCTTTCCGATTCATATATATATATATATATATATATATATATATATATATATATATAAATAACCATTTCAAAGAAAAGTGAGATTTATTTCACCTAGTTTTGCTTACAATTTATTCAAATGTAGAAAATTAGAACATATGATTCATTTCATATTTTCCCTTTTCTAGAGATTATAAATGAACATGATGGTATCTTTTAATTAGTGTGGTTGATTCAAATGCAATCTATGTTATGAACAGACTGTTATAGATCCATGGGGAGGGTTGGTTAATCAACAAGAGAAATTCAGAGTCATAGATCTGAATTTGGAAGTAGAAACTGATTTAGTCATCGGCTTGCCAGAGAAACACTGCAAATAACATTATCTTATATATATGTTCTTTAACCAAAAAACATTAAAATATTTTATGTTTGTATATTCATCATCAAATCTGTAAAATTCTTCAAAAAAAAAAATTGCGAGGTAATGATTTGTAATATTTTATGATTTTAATCCTTACACAACTAATAAGAGAATACAATCGATATTAAAAACCCTCGGTCGGTCTCCAATTTAATCTTATTTTTAGTTTTTTTTCACAAACCAATACATGAAAGTAATATATCAATGGGCCTAAGATATTGGGCTTGCCTAAACACTTCAATCTTTAAGGGTCATCAGCTCTTGGGCCTCCAATACAAGCCTCCTTTAAATTTATGGATTTTTGTAAAGAAAACGTTACGGTGCAGAAGATGAAATGAAATTTCTGATGGAATCAAACAGAGTTATACTCTTTGACGGATCACGGAGCTCAGCACCGTGAATGTCGCCGTCAGTAAACCGCTCCACCACATCAACTCCCTTCTCCTTCATAAACTTCGCAACATCTCTCTGGCTATCTATCATCGGATCTCTTCCTCCTCCACTCACCATCACCTTCAATCCCAACCGTTTGATTATCTCCATATTATCCTCTCCATCTCCCACCGTTGGATTCGAATACACGTGATCTCGGTTAGCTCCGACAGGGAGACAAAGCTCCCAACAAACATCTCCGACAATAGGTGGAAAAACCTGATCGTTCACGTGTCGGAGCTCAGACTCGCACCGCTCTTCGCCGCCGAAGAACGGATGGTGTAAGATCAACCCACGGATACGTAACGGAGTTAGATCTCCGACGGTGGATCTAAGACCGACGTTGTAAGCCAAGTTACCACCGGCGCTTGTCCCCATGAGGAACACGTTGGAGAGATCGGCGTGAGATTTGATCCACTCGTCGTCGGAGTTTTTTATCCACTCAAGCGCGTCGGCTCCGTCGTCGTACGCCGCCGGGAGTCTGTGCTCGGGAGCAAGCCGGTACGAAGGAGAGGCGACGACTACGTTGAGCTCACGCGCCATAAGGTTGCAGAAGTCGTGGAAGAGTTTGAAGTCGACGCTGCAGATGACGAATCCTCCGCCGTGGTAGTAGACGACGAGAGGGAGTTTTTTAGATGAAACGTCGTCGTTTAGTGCGGTGGTGGGGACGTAGAGACGCATCCACGTGGAGTTTGAGTGGTTTACGGTGATGTCTTTGGATACGACGGGGTTTAGTGGGGAGAGTGTGGCTGGGACGCGCGGGAATCTGTTGGGGTCGCGAGTGATGGAGCCATCTGGATTCTTTACGATGCTCATGTGAGCGTAAGGATCAGAGACTGGAGATGGTTCGGACATATTCGAAGTCTTTTGTTGTGTATGAAAACTGATTCTTCAGTCTTCTCCGATTTTATAGGCAATAAAATAATAGCAATTAAATATTTTTTTAATGTATTTTATCTTGAAAGTGGTTGGATAATAGTCTAATCCGAAAGTTACCTAACTGAATTCATTTTTCCATAATTAATACTCCCTCCGTACTATATTAATTGGTGTTCAAATAAAATTTTTTTGTTTCAAAATAATTGATGTTTTCATTTTTCTAGGTAGAATTTAATATTATTTGAATTTTGTGATCCATTACAAAATACTATATCTTATTTTTATTGGTTGAATTAATTTTATTTAATGATTTTTTATACAATCAAAATAAATTGTATAAAAATTTATATTTTCTTAATTTATGTACAAAAACCTTAAATCCATTTATATTGAAAAGAGTATAAAAATTGAATTTGGGTTGAGGAAAAGCTCTTTTGAAGGTTAATAACAGTCAATAAAATGTTTTTTTTTTTGATAAATTGCAAATGAACAACTGATCATAGTTTTAAGTTAACACTGAAATAATTTTTATATTTGATGTGAATGATTTAACTCAATTTAGTTGATGAAATATTGTAATGCAACTCAAATGGAGAAAGAATGAGATTAACTACAGAAAACAGCGACAATGACATTGCGCAAGTGGAGAAAACTTAATGCTCTTTGCTTTCTCTTTTTGTGCACTAAAACAAGAGACTTTTCTTCGCACACAAGTCGCTGGCATATCTCTTTCATTGGTTTGAGAAGTCGCAGAACATTAGTGGCCAAAACTAACTTGAAGTTTGGCAAAATAATCCCTTATATATTATTTGAGAACTATTTAAAAGTTATAACTTTAAGTTTGTATTAATTAAAAAAGAACCTTGCTTAGGAGTCATTTAAACATAAAAGTATATGATAAGAAATATTAATAAACCAAACTCGAGACCATATTCGCTGGACATATCAACAGTTATCTATAAATGATAGTTTCCTTATTAAAATAAAGAATTTGATAATATTATCTTAGTAGTCTTATGCATAAATATCCAATATAATTGTCTTGCGGTAGAAGAGAACGAAAAATAAAGAAAATTTATGTTTAAGATACAATTTATATCTAAAATAATATTTTTTAGTATTATTTTGCAAACGGTTATTTTTTAAATTTGCTTGTCCATTAATAAGAAACAAAATAGTTTAGTATTATCTTGCAGACGGTTTTGTTCACCTTTAAATTTTTTTGGATTTAAAATTGAATAGCTTATTTTTAAATATTATTATATTTTTAACTCATTTAACAGAGAAATGTGATGTTTTATCTTAAATGTATTCTTATTATTGCATTTGCCTATAATTATTTTTACTACATCGATTAATTAACTATATTTGGATGATGATTCAAGTATATATGATTTGTATGTAAGTTTGGTTTAAAATTTAAAGTGATTTATGTTTAAACACACTAATATAATGTAAAATATGTTTTTCATATAACTAAAAATAAATATTTTTTTCAATGTTTTATTCTGCACAAGGCGCATATCTTATCCTATCCTAGTATATAAGTAAAACATAATAATAAATAATGTACTATATAATTCAAAGCCTTAGATTTAAGCGTACATATAGAATTGTGTTTTTAAATTCAGGCACGCAGAAGAATTACCAGCTATACTAAAAATAATAGAGAAGTTGAAAAATACATAAACGTTAGATAATTAACTTTTCGTCTTTCAATGACTAGTCCAAACTTGCAAGTTAAATTATGTTCACATCCTCCTGATCACATCAATTTCACAAGCATTCTGCTGATCAGTTTACTGTTTTACCACAGTTGAATGGATAGCAGTTTAACTATAATTATACCATATGAAAGGTCATTCAAGAATTTAAAACGTAAACTGATGAATTATTAATTTTATCATCATTATAATTTAAATTAAACAAAGTTGTTATTGGAATAATAAAAGAGTTTCCCTTGAATTGTTCATAAGAAAAAAGAGAAGAAAACAAATAACAGATCTAGCCACAGCAAGAAAAGCAGTAGGAGTAATGAAACTACATAGAGTTTTGATCATTGGTTAGAATTTTGACCATCTCTGCCTTTGCAAGATAAATTATGATCACATCAATTTTTCTGATCAGTTTGCATTTTAAACACAGAAAAATAATAATTATAGCTTAGAAAAGATCATTCATCTATTAAGCAAGTGTAACAGATGAATTAATAATTTTCTCACCATTATCATTCAAATAACACAAAATTGACAAGGGGACAACAAAATAGCTTCCCCTTTGAAGTTGTTCATAGAGAAGAAAATAAAAGTAAAACACATAATAGATTTTGCCAAAGCAAGAAAGTAGTAAGAGTGTTTTGATAACTGGTTTTAGAGTTTTCACCATCTCTGGCCTCTGCCACCACCACCACCACGACCAAATCTACCCCCACCTCCTCCACGACCAAACCTATTGCCACCTTGGCCACCACCGCGACCATATCTTCTTTGCATTGGTTCCCTTTCTTGAAGTTTAGGCAACTCCTTAACAACCTCCAAGCTCATACTCCCAGCATTCTTTTGTCCAGCTGCAATAAACTGGTCTACATCTGATTGCACAACATCGAAGACCGCACCTCCATTTACTGTTAGTGTTAACCCTTCTATCAAATTAACCTTGTCATCTGGTAAGACTCTCCTCAGCACATCAAATGCATTTCTGCGAGAAACCACAAACTATCAATCTTAGTATTATTTTCTCTTTTGAATGTTTAGCAAAAGACAGACACAAGGAGGAGCTTACGTTGGCGTGTAAATGGGTCTCCCTGCTTCAAGAAGTAGTGTCACATAGTTCTCCATTGATGTTAAAAGTGATCTTTTCTTAATCTCAGTGAAGCCCTGCAAACAAATATAACTCTTTAGTACACTCTCCTTTGAGTACAAAAGCAAATAGAAAGTGCTTCAAAAGAAGACTAACCGCGGTTTTTGCGAGAGCTTTTGCAAGGAGTACTTCTGCTGATACACCGGAATTTTCCAACAACTCCTTGGCAGCCGCCATAAACGCAGGAACCACACTGTCACAGACTTGTGTGATCTTCTCAGCAGCGTCCATACCAACAGCTTTGGCGATATCATTAGGCTGTGGTGCAGAAACGTGCTCAAACTTTATTCCAGCTTGTTTCTCAATCCTTGATACACCAGACTTTCTAGAATCGTATAACATGACTGCAACTCCAGTGTTGCCAGCTCTTCCTGTTCGGCCTGAACGATGGATATAATCTTCAACATCACGTGGAGGCTCAGACTAACAACAGAAACGAAACAGAACGTTAAAACACCGAAAGAAAAACATTACACAAGAATGATTAGACACTAACCTGGATAATTAGCTGCACATCATTGATATCTAGACCACGAGCAGCAACGTTTGTAGCAACCAGTGTCGAGAACTTTCCCTTTCTAAATCCAGCAAGAGTAATCTACAATCACAGGAATCCATCATTAGCTTTGCCTGAGCGATTCAGTAGAGGATAAGAAGAGTATAGTAACATACCTCACGCTGTGATTGTTGGATGTCACCATGCAAAGCTCTAGCCCCAGGCAAGAGACCAGAAAGCTCAGAAGCTTGGTCTTTAGTCTCAGTGAAAATGATGGTACTACCTCCACTGAAGAAGAATAACAATTGTATAAGGAGACTTAACAATCTTTAAAAAGATTGTCAAAGTATTAAATGGTTACCTGCTGTATAAACTGATAATGTCAGGAATCAACTTTGACATGGCTTGCTTACTGCAGGGAAGAGCAATGTGTCTAACACTGTTACTGGCCTTCATTTTATCATTACCAACGAGATCAATAGTCTTCTTATCTTGTTTCAGAAACCTAGACGCAATCTGGTAGTAGAAGCAAGAAAGAAAGATATTCAGAACCTTAAATAATGAAAAAAAAAATTAAAGAACAAAAGTATTTGAAAGGGGGACGCACGGTTTGAACCCATGATGGCAAGGTAGCACTGAAGAGAAGCGTCTGGACTTTCTTAGGATCCTCCACCTTCCCTAAGATAAGTTCAACATCATCAACGAATCCCATTCTCAACATTTCATCAGCTTCATCAAGAACACGGAACTGCAGATAGGTCAGGTCAAGGTTTTGCCTTTCAATATGATCCTGCAATGAATATTCAAATAAAAGGTCAGGAGAGCAGCACATAAACAAAAAAAAAAGAATGAAGACGGCTCCAATGATGATACCTTGATACGACCGGGTGTTCCAACTACAATGTCAACACCTCTCTTTAGTTTATACTCCTGAGGTTGGTAAGGATCACCTCCATACACACAGCAAGAAGTTAACCCAACAGATCCTCCATATGCATCAAAGTCAGCAAACACCTATAAAAGGAACACCATACCATCAATAAACACACAATGTTTTAAAATTCATTCTAGACCTTTTCTTAGATTACTCAAACCGGTTTGAACAGTTCTAAATTGGTCCAAATGTTAATTATAAGAACATAACGAAGCAAAAATCAAACTAGCTCAAAAACCCTTACCTGCTTGGCCAATTCTCTGGTTGGTAAAAGTACCAAAACACTCGGAGGCCTGCCGTACCCATTCTTCCTTTTGTTCTTCGCAGGTCCATTGATCAATGACTCCAATATAGGCAACACGAAAGCCAATGTTTTACCCTGCACCACACCACATACAATCAGCAAAAGCCTCAGCTTCACACCAAACAAACATATAAGATTTACACTACTAATGATATAAAGTATCAAAACTTTCAGCTCAAAAGTAGAACTGATTAACTTAAGCACTCTAAAGCTTCAGACATTAAACATTTGACACCAAACAAACAGAAAATTACACTAATAATGTCATAAAGTGTTAAACTTTCAGCTTAAAAGTAACAACTGGTTAACTTAGGCACTCTAAAGCTTCAGACTTTGAAAACTTCACACCAAACAAACATAAGACTACACATATAATGATATAAAGTATCAAACTTTCAGCTCAAAGTTAACATTGATTAACTTAGGAACTCTAAAGCCTCAAACTTTGAAGATTTCACAACAAACAAAACATAAGATTACACTAATATAATGATATAAAGGATCAAACTTTCAGCTCAAAACTAATCACTGATTAACTTAAGCACTCAAAAGCCTCTAAATTTACCAAACATCAAATCGATTAATACCTGACCAGTACGAGCCCTTCCGACAAGATCAGCACCATCAAGAACCATATCAAAAGTCGTTGCCTGAATCGGGAAAAGAGCTTCGATACCCTTCTCCTTAAGCTTCTCCCTCAACGGATCCGAGATTCTAAACTTGGAAACAGCGTTAGGGTTTTCGACTTTGACATCTTCCACGCTCAGCTTCACCTTCTTGCTGCTCTTCTTCTTCTCCGACTTCGAACTCTCCGGCTCCACGAGCTCAGAGCCTGAATCACTACTCTCGGCAGCAGCCTTGCGCTTCTTCTCCTTCTTCTTGCTCTTCTTCTTCTCAGACTCTTCTCCCTCGGAGTCTGAGAGTTTCAGCTTCTTCCCTTTCTTCTTGGAGTCATTCTCTGGTGTGGTGGTGGTTGTCTCCAGGGCTGTCTTCTTCTTCATCTTCTTCTCCTCGGATAAAGCTAATGAAGGCATGGTGAATCTCTCGTGGGTTTTGAGAGATAGAGGCGGTGGAAGATGAGAGAAGCAGAGAGAGGGAGACGAGAGGAGGTAGACAATTGAAGGGTTTGGTTGCTTGTTATATAGTTTTGAGTTATTGTCAAAACCCTAGTAGAACTAAAACTCAAGTGTTAGGTTTACTTGCCGTTTTGTTATTCCGAAAGGAGAATGCGTGTCGGTTTCCAATATTTGTATTAAACAATGTACCCTTTTAAATGGAAATTTTCCTTATTTTTTCCGACAAATGGAAAGCTTAACATATACAAAAATTACAACTTTAGAATACTAACATTCATTTTTTTCAACAAAATGGTAATTAATGTAAATTAGCAGTAGTAACTTCATCATAGATTACAACACTCTAGACCCAATTTTCCAAAGAACAGTACACATTTATTTAGCATAAGTCCTAATATGTTCACACAAACCAGCTTACAAAAGCAATGTTGAACCGGCGACAACAAACCCAATCAGTACGAGCACGACCCTTCCGAGACCCATGGCTAAGACACTAGAACCAGAGGCGCTGTTGCAGTAATTGAAACCATACCATATACTCTCAGGGACGAGGGTGTTATAAGGGAAGGTGACGGCTTTGGAGCCATGGCTAAATATTTTAACACTCTCGGGGATCCAGCCATCGGGACCAGACCTGTAGAGATAGACGTAGCATATTTGGTAAGTGCATGGTCCGTTTATCTCAAATGTGTCTGATGAACATTGCTCGAACGTCTTTGTAGATGGATCGTCAAGCCTTGGTGCGTATATCTGTTTCAAGAACACAAAACACGAGCTGTGAGTTAAATCAAGCCGTATACGGAAGTGAGTCAGAATCAAACCAAAGGAAGAGAGAAAAAGCCAACAAGGAGAACAGAGAGAGACCCATCAAACAAACGATACGTTTCATCACCTAAACCGATTTAAAGTCCAAAGCTTTCAATTTCTACGCAAGCTCGAACTCAAGGAGCAAAGCCGTAGGAACATCAAGAAACCTAAGTAAACCGGAACTCACGAACTGTATTCAACCAAAAACTAATCCATTGGAACTTTCATCTTCTATGCTAAAGATGTGTTCTTTCATCTGAAACTTAAATGTATGAAGTAGAAAAGTTTAAACACTAAAAGCTAAACCACCGTAGATACAGAGAACACTGTAATTGATTGGTTCCTTCCGTACCAGTGGCATTGTTACGCGTAAATTGAATAGCTAACTAGCATCAAGAAGAACTGATTTGGCCATGCTAGAAATCAGAAGAAATGCTACAAACAGCACAATCTATGAACATCCACTGTAACCTCAGTCACAAAGAATCAGATGCAATCTTCAATCTAAACCGTAGATACTGAGAACACTGTAATTGATTGATTCCTTCCATACCAGTGAGTCAGTGACAATGTTATGCGTAAATTCAATAGCTAACTATAGCATCAAGAACTGACTTGGCCACGAAAGCTCTCATAACCATCTCAAACTCAAATGTTCAAAAGAACAAAACTTTAAACACTGAAGCTAAACCGTAGGTTACAGAGAACACTGTAACTGATTGATTCCTTCCATACCAGTGACAACGTTATGCGTAAATTCAATAGCTAACTAAGCATCAAGAACTGACTTGGCATTCTAGAAATCAAATGAAATGCTACAAACAGACTCTATGAACATCCACTGCAACCTCAATCACAAAGAATCAGATGCAATCTTCAAGCAACTGTGTGAAACATTCAACATTGAACCCTAAAACCCTAATTGATAAACCAAGTGTCTTGACCAAATCAAAATCAAATGTTTCTTGAAGAAATCAAAAACCAAAACCTAACCTGGTTACCGTATGCATCGCCGAAAGCGACGCTGATTTGATCGCGCGTGTACCTCGACGACGAACAGCTCGTCGAGATGATCACTGTGTAAGAGCAGCTAGTTCTCAATTTCTGCACTCCATACAAAAGAAAACCATAAGCTCATCGGGAAAATCAATATAAGAAAACGTAGAAAATCATAAAGAGAGAGAACGAACCTGGATGAGGCTGACGTTGAAAGACTCGGCGACGTGAGGCTGCAAGGCTTTAGATTCGGAAACAGAGAGGAAGAAGAAGAAGAAGAAGAAGTAGAGAGCGAAGAGACGTGTTGACACCATTTTTTTTTCTTGCTTCTCGAAATCGCTCGCAGAGAGAGAGAGAGAGAGAGACGAAGGTAAGGGAAAGTGAAACAGTAATCGAAGAAAAAAGTAACGAACCGGAATAGACCGGGTGAAATTTAAAATAATTCGATTTCGGTTTGGACCAAAAAGTGAACCGGAATTAATTGGTAGCGCCTCAGTGGGCCAGTGGCTCATATTATCACGAGCCACGTCTCATATCACGATTTGTGTGTTAGGTAGAGATGAGGAAATTGTAATAAAATAATTATTTTATTTCTTGTAAGAAATTGATTGGAGTGTAGATAAATATCTATATATGTGTATTTATGTCTCTGGCACTGCTTCTCTAGAAGATCACGCATCTACTACATGTGACGTGGTCTTCCCTCCCTTACGGGTTATGAATTGATTGTGATGTCTATGTTTGATTCGAAAGAAAGAAACGAAAATTACGAATGTGTTTCGTGTATTGCGCTCGTTGAAGATCGTGTTTGTTTACGTGTGGCTTCAACTTCCGATCATTTGCGGTCAGTCACAGGTCGAAAGTTGCACATTGTGTTCATTTTGCTGTCGTGTGATCAGATCGTATGTCATAAGTTACATAGCTTGTTGTTCATTTTACTATCATGTGACGAGTTGAAAATCGTGATTTGAAGTCACTGAATTATTATCATTTTTATTTTATCACAGGTCGCTAGTCGTTTCGACATGCAAACGAGACCAAAATCGAATCATTAGTTAAGCACTGGTTTAAAACGTTAAACCAAAAATTATATACTTAAACTAGATCAAGTGTTGGTCAAACAAACCGATTCTCCGAAAAGCACTTTCGTCTGCCCGTGTCTGATATATATGGGAAAAGATATATTTTCCTTTCTTATGTTCTTCTATGTTATGTTCTTGAACTTAAGAGGCTTCATTTCAATGTCTTTTTGAATTGTGGTTGGTTTGATCTTGAATTCAGGCTTCGGATTGATGCAAACCTTGCAAAAATACCATATTCTTGTCATTGTTAGATAGTTGTTTAATTGTGTTTTGTTGTGATATATCATGTTATGTCTTTTAATCAAATATCATGTTATGAATTAGCATAAAATTCAACAAGAAAGGTATTATAAATCACATGCAAAACACTAGTGCATGTTTCATTTATATTGATTACTAGTACTTCAGGAACTCATACATTAACTAATCAAAGGTCTCCAGAATCTCCAACTACCACAAACGAAAAAAACAAAAGTCATTACACCATACTTTATTAGTCATTAAAGCTACTCTTAACTAGAAACTCAAACCACCACAGCCGCTAACGCAATCAGAATCGCAGCAGACGCAACAACCAAACTCTCACCAACTCCACGTCCAGAGGCAGCAGATGGTGGTGCATGCGGTGGCGGTGGCGGTGGTGGGATAGAAGGTTTGTCGGGAGGAAAATGAGGTGGGTGTGGTGGTGTAACGGTGGGTGAAAACGGAGGGAAGCCCGGTGAAGGTGGTGGCAAACCGGTGTTGTTACAATAGTTATGGCCGTACCAAGTGTTCTCAGGAACGTTTTTGTTGAATTCAAATTTCACAGACTTGGAACCTTCCTCGTAGATCTCCACTGTCTCTGGGATCCAACCGTCCGGACCGGAACGGTAGATGTAGAGAGAGCAGATAGTGTCTAGACACTGACCTTTGACTTGGAATGTGTCTGAAGAACATTTCTCAAAACCTCCTCCATTACTCAACGGTTCGTCTAGTCTCGGTGCGACCACCTTATATGTAAAAGACATTGATAATAAATACTTCATTCTTTTTCATATTACTTGTCGTTATAAATTTTATTAAAAAGTTATATACACATGTGTGAGATTATATGTAAAAAAATGCACACATGCAGCCATGTAGCTCCAACTTACAGGGGTGCAATTACGTTTCCTTTGGAATTTTAGGTTCATTAAATTGTTTTCCTTTAAGTAAACTGATGTAAAACTCAAACTAATATAGAGAGTATATAGACTATATATCACTGTATCAGAAATTCAGTTCTAAATCAAATATACATAGGCATATCTATATTTTAATACTTTGGGCTCAGGTTCAGAAATTGATTTCATATTTATTGTAACTACACAATGAAATCAAACTAGTATTATCAAATTAAGTCTCATTTCTGTTTGAATGGCTTTGGATTATCCGCGGATTTAACAAACTTATTACATGCATCCATGGCATCAAACAAGATGGACCATATATATATATCATGGTTTTGAAATTGATACAAACACACAACAAGATTAAAGGAGCAAACACAAAAAATTAAAAATATAATAATAAATAGGATGTGTGTTTGTTGTAATCAAACCTTGTCACCGTTGGCATCACCCAAAGCGAGAATGATCTGATCCCTTGACAAATCAGGAGAGAAACAGCTTGTGGTGACAATCACAGTGTAAGGGCAGCTTTCTTCTTCATCATGTATAACAGAGGAGATTAATAATGGCTGATCAGAGATGGAGAGAATGGGACTAATGAAGGAGAGCACAAGAAGAAGGAGGATGAATGAGAGAGAGAAGAGCTTCATTGTCTTCATCAGAGAGATCATGAGTGTTTAAAAGAGGACTTAAGAAGTTGTGTTATATAAAGGAGACTGGTGTAACCTTCTTGAGTACACTTGGCACACAATACAACCACACTAACAAACAAGCCTAGAGCAAAAAAAAAAAAAAAAAATTCCTCAGAAAAAGTGGTAGTTGTGTTGGTGGACTTGTTCAGCATCACGAATAGTTCCAAGTGTTGGTATAAATATCTTGAGAATATAACAGAATTCTGATATATCTTTTAATTAAATTTAATACATATTGTTTCGAACAATAAACAAGATAATTTTCATTTTTAAATTTCAAAAATATAATAAATTATATATAGGGGGGATTTATAATATAACTAAATATTTTCTATTACACCAACTCTCCATCATTTGTTAAGGTCATGTTCTTTGGGTGAGCTTCTCTCCCGTTCATTGTAGCCATTTTCGCTAGATATATACATTTTGCACCTACTATTTTAAATGATTGTGGACTTTACAAATTAATATTCTTGATTTTTCTTGTAATATACTTTTGGTATCTCTCCTAAGTGAAACTGATCGTTGTAATGTCGTCTCCACATTGGCATAAAAATAGCAGAGACGAATATATAAGTAGACCGTAAAATGGATCGACCTTCTTTTCTTGTTACAATCATCAAAGTGTCACGAGTCTTACGCTAGCATCAAACCTAACCCCCAAAAGCAAATTCTACTTCTACCTACCTACCTCCTCAGTTTATATCATAGTACAATCTTATTAAATTAATCGCTCTACGTGCGAAAATGTGAGCTTCTTGGTCCATTTTCACTTCCCACCTTCCTAATTAGTTACATATACACGTATATATTCAAAAATATACAAACTAATCATCATCTAAATAAATAGTTTTAAACTCATACTCATTTACTCCAAGAGAGGATATATTATTGGGAACTCCACACATAGAACAATTTTCTTGACTACTCCATGAAATATGTAATAACAAAACTTAACTAACCAACTTATTAATCTCTCAATAAACATCTTATATTTACAATGTAATCATAACTTTACTGGAGCTAAAACATCCAACACCATTTATGTTTTATGTATAAATAAAGATACATATGACCACACAACAACAAAAAAAAATCAAAGACATCACTTTCTCTATGCATATATCTAAACAAGTATACACGTTTCTATACATAGACATATGAATGCGTTTGTATAAACATGATGACAACATCTTCAAGATGAAGATTAAGCAATGAATAAGCTCCATGCTGCAACTTCCTGTGAATCGAATTTCCGGCATAAATCCAGGCTCCTGTTGACATTCTCTCATCAATGATGTCTGCTATCTATTATGGCCTATTGGAGCTTTGAACATATTAAAGTAGATTGTTTATAGTTAGTTACCTGTTAATATCTGTCCTGCAGGAGCTCTGAGTTACATACTTGATGCTAATTGCTTCACCTAGTTCTTCCTTGCTTGATCTCTGGCAAGAAAATGATTTTGAGAGTTGCTGAGTTGTGTACTTATTTCTCATGAGTTAATAGACGAAGAAAGCTGCATTATCACCTTTGAGATTATAGTTCTGAATCCATTTTTGAAATATTAACAAAACTCAAGTTGGTAAAATTTTATCTTTGTTCGATTATGGCATAAAATATTAAGTAATTTAATTATTTATCTTAAAAATAGTTATAAAATTAATGACAAATTCTTGATTAATATGTTAAATAAATATAAAAATCTTGTTTTATAATTACTATTTTGTTTATTAGTTTAATTATTTATATGTTTTCTCTCTATTATACTAAGTATTTATTTTTTATTGCATAGATTATTTTTTTTTGATTCACTTATGGCAACCACAAAGGCTCTGGATATAGAGCTATTGCAAAAGGAGAAAAATTACAACATAATTGTCTTTGATCAGACGGTATAAAGACAAAATCTATTAAAGGTTCAATGTTGTATACAAAATGAAGTGGATTAAAAAATTGCAAACAACTATTTTGGTTATATTTGCAACAACTAAAGGAATAAAGGGGCTTTGATCAAAAAAAAAAAGGAATAAAGGGGCTAAATCATTTATATAAAACAACTGATACTCCTAAAGCCCTTAAACCTAGTCGCCATATATCCGCTGATCTCTGAATCTTCGACTCTCCTTCTTCCTCGGGATATTTTTCCTTTGTTTCAGCGCTTATACAGTTGAACGTTCGATTGATTTATATATATGTATAAGTTAATATCTTGTCTATCTTCGGTTACTCTTAACCCTAGCACGAGAGCCTCTAGGTTTCTTGTTCAAAACGCTCCAAAACTCATTCAACCTTTCAGAACTCGAGCCTTCTCCGGGAGCTCAGGGTTCGATGGATTCGGAGACGAAGGTAACGGTTGGGACATTCCAACGGGAGGAGACTCGTTAGGTGGTACAGGATCAGATGATCTTGGTTGGGACAATAAGTCTATGTGGTCGTCAGGTTTCACCAGAGAACACTTCGATGGTGTCTCCGTTGGGCGTAAGAAGAACACAAACCCTTCTTCTTCCGACAGCACCGGTTCTGATTCAGGTGATGTAATGAGCAAGTTGGGTCCAAGAGAAGTGGCTATGGTTAACGAGATGAATGAGTATGATGATTTGCTAAAAGAGATTGATCAAGATAATAAAGAGAGTAAGGCTTTTGTTGATGGGATTAAAAATAGGATGATGGAGATTAGTGTGTTGCTGAAGCAAGTTAGAGAGCCTGGAGCTAGAGGGTCTTATCTTAAAGACTCTGAGAAGACTGAGATGTATAGGTTGCATAAAGAGAATCCTGAGGTGTATACTGTTGAGAGGCTTGCTAAGGATTATAGGATTATGAGGCAGCGTGTTCACGCCATTCTTTTTCTTAAAGAAGATGAAGAAGAAGAGGAGAGAAAGCTTGGTCGTCCCTTGGATGATTCTGTTGAGCGTTTGCTTGATGAGTACCCTGAGTAAGTTCTTAACATGCAAACAATTTTTTTTTTAAATTCATTACTTTGGTATGTGCTACTTGAATTTTACTTCATTCTATCACAAGTAGTCTATTGTTTTTTTTTTCATTCTTCGTTTATAACGGTATTAGAGCATCCCCAATGGGAATTCTACCTTGAATTTCCTAAAATTATATATATATATGTATATATTAATATTAGTATTTTATTATGAGATTATGAAACTTAACCCAAAGATTCTTAAAACATTTAATCCCCTATTGGGGTTGTTCTTATTCTCTCGAGAACGGCATGCTGGGTCGTTATCATAGATTATTGATGTTCTAGTAACATTGTTAGTGAAAGATCTAGATACAATTGATAGGGGATAGCTAGGTTGCTGATATTAATACCTCATTGCAGGTTCTTTGTTTCGCATGACCGGGAGTTTCATGTGGCCTCACTCAAGTACAAGCCTGACTTCAAGGTCATGCCAGAAGGATGGGATGGTACAATCAAAGATATGGATGAAGTCCATTATGAAATCTCAAAGAAAGAAGATGACATGATTTATGAAGAATTCGTGCAAAGGTTTGAGTTCAACAAAATGAAAGTAAGTCCCTTCTTTTGCCACCATTGAATATGCATTAATATGCATTAGTTATATTGATAAAGTTGTAACATGTTCTTTAATTATTTTCTCCATGGTGAAAGTAATATATGCATTTTCTTTTGGTCTCTTGATTAAACCAGTGGAGAGGAGAAGTGAAGTGCCACAAGTATAGCAGACGACGTTCATCAGATGGATGGAAAATCACGATTGAGAAATTGGGTCCTAGAGGAAAACGTGGAGCTGGAGGTGGCTGGAAGTTTGTGAGTCTTCCAGATGGGTCAAGCCGGCCTCTCAACGAAATGGAGAAAGTGTATGTTAAGCGAGAAACCCCACGTCGTCGCCGCAAGATCCTGGCAGGTTCCAAAGGAACTGTTAAAGGAAAAGGCTGCAAAGCACTGAAGTTGTTTAAGACATGGCAGAAGAATGTGCCACCACAGAAATAAAAAAAAATTAATAAATATTTTTAAATAATTTAGAGATATATATCTATATGTATTACTTCTTAAAATTTTAGGAATCAAAGCCAACATTTCACAGGGTTGTACTGCTCTTGTAAAGAAGGTCACAAGAAGATATTCTAGGAATCAAAGCCAACAATTTGAGAGAATGGTTTTGGCGTTTTTGGAGCCTCTCCTACTTTTACAACATACCAAAGTACTCCAAGTATGTTGTATATATATATATATATGTTTACTTAAATACTAGTGGAACTCACCATGCCATCTCCTAAGAGCCAAGTGCAACGATTAGCATTGCCGAACCTGAAATTTAAAAATTAAGCCATAAACATAATTTTAAACAAATATTTATAAAAGAGTTCCTGTTAAGATATGGAAACTATAAGCTATATATAGCTGAATCGTCATTGTGGAAATAATATGACCATCATGACCATCTTAGCCACCAGGCTCACTTAATAAGGAAGCTGCTACCCGCATTGCTGGTCCTAAACAAAATCTAATGAAATATTGGCATTGATTCCTAATTTTTTTAAAGACAATATATAGATAATGTAGACATTCAGTGATCATTGATTCTTGATGATAGTAAAAAATGCATTCTGTTTTGGTCTCTTAAACCAGTGGAAAGGAGAAGTGAAGTGCCATCAGATAGATGGAAAATAACGGTTGAGAAATTGGGTCCTCACGGCAAACGTGGAAATGGAGGTGGCTGGAAGTTTTGTGAGTCTTCCAGATGGATTGAGCCGGTCTCTCAACGAAATGGAGAAGATGTATCTTAATTGCAAAGCCCCATGTTGCCGTCATAAGATTCTCGCTTGAGTTTTCAGACACAGACTTCATCAACGGTAATATCAAGATGGGAATGTTATGTCAAGTGTCAAAGTTGGAACTATGCTTTTGTTTGTTCTTAAGTGGAATAGTAAGATGCTTAGCTTTTGTTTAGCTCTATCTTTTATCAGTGGCCCTAGAGCATGTTTATTGAAAGTTTTTAGGACGATTTTCTTACCGAAATTTAAGAGATGTCTCTTAACTTTTTTAGTTAAAAATTAAGAGACCGTCTCTTAAATCCCGCTAAGAGATCCGTGCTAAGAGACCCGCCCTAAGAGACCCTCAATAAACATGCTCTAATGATCCAAATAAAGGTCCATAATTTTCAGAAACTATGGGGTTCAATAAGATAGCCCAAACATTTTAGAATCATATATCATTTTTGAAAAATTAATAATACCAATGTTCAAGAAAGGTCTTAATTAGTTTAAAAGGAGATTTTAAAATTCTTGAAAAACCTTTCCAATAGTTTTTGTGGGTTTTAGAAATTTACAAGCTGTGGTATTTTGTAGAAAATTAAATAAATATAAAAATGCAAAAGGAAAATAAAAAGACAGAGGCATCCATAATATTAAAAACAGTAATAAAAGATGATGTCTCCTGGAATGGTCGAAGCAGAATCTGTAGCCACTCGCTGTTCTCTATCGTTGTCTCCCCGACGTTATCCCAATCCCACGTTCGCCTTTAAAAAAAAAAAAAGTTTGTGTTCAGTTTTTATCAATCATTAATTGTTTATGCACTATTCATATTTTAAACCCCTATCTTTTAATTGGCTACTGCTATTTAAAAGATTCAGGATTTTGTTATAGTTCCATGTTATATATTTTCCGCTGATTTCATTTTGGTCGGAAAAAAATCTATCTAATACTTTTATGAGATATGCCGCGACGATAATCTAAGACGACTGATCATTCACGATTCATGTCTATGTCCTGTTTAAGAATATTGATAGGGTAAATCCTCTATAATAATTGTAGTGCATGTATCGAACTCCAATTATACGTACACATTTTTCTTTTGAGAAATAGTTATACGTACACATTACACATACTTAAACGTTTACCATTATTTAACTTTAAGAGCGCTTCATATTATAAAGGTAGTTTGAACCTCAGGCCAGAAAAATATATAACATAGGGTATATACAAGTAACATTGTATCAAACTTACATTACAAAAGTAATGAAATTCACATCTTTATCAAAAATAAAAAATAGTCCGTATACTGAATCAGAAAATTTCTGCAAGTTTCTGCCTATTCAATTTACACATTTTGTTTTACATATCAATTGTACAAAAAACTGAATACATGTATACATAATGAATTCTATAGTTAATGCAACACCAGTTTAGATGATTGGATACTAATCTCACTTGAAAAATAAAAACAGGGTTATATAGATATGACCAATGGTGTTAGACTTAAGCAAATTCAGGAATGAATATTAAGTTTGATCAAACTTCAAATACTTTTAGCCATCCAGAGTGTTTTGGTAAAATTTTGATATATTCCATTATTTTCTTCTATTAGTTCATGATCTGCAATTTCTAATAATCCCATATAAAGTTTTTAGAGTGGCACTTGGACCACAACACTTTACAGTTAATTAAAACTTCTTTTTTTTTGCTAAGAAGTTAATTAAAACTTAGATCAGATCAAAATCTTTTGGACCAGTTCGATCTGGCAAAATCATCTCAACCCTTATCTTGATAAGATATATAGAGCAATTATAATGACATGAACTAGTTCAAGTGGAAGAAATTAAAACATCATACGTTGTTATATCTTCATTATACAATAAAGATACACTGAAATATCGTCATCAATTGCAAGAACATGTCTCAATAAACCCAAAACTACTCTAGTGCTTTTTTTCTGAATCATATCTATCAGCATGGGCACCATGGCTCTTTGTGCCTTCGGATACAACGCATCCTTTACGATCCTTTTTTTGTACCTGCGTCTCATTAGTAGCTATCGTCACTTTAATATATCAATTTAAAGTACATATAAATTCCATTTATCAAATATATATATCCACTAATTAAATTCGATAAAAATTGGTTTCTACAACAATACGAATTGTAGCTATTTGATATTTACATGATATTATAGATCAGAATATGTTTCAGAGTTATATATATAGCTTGCCACTAAAATCTATGTACTTGGTTAGCACAATGATTAATGCATAACTAGATAATTGTATATATTTGACCCCCCAAAAAGAAGATTAAGTGTATATGAAGCTTCATGGAAACCCGTACGAGAGAGGACGGTCACTAGATCGTACAATTAAGAAATTAATATGTATACATATCAATTAATCTAAACCGTACGTTTCTAATTAGTTTTGTGAAATCAAGAATCTAATCTTGTAAGAAAAACTGTATGCTTGTTGTCAGAACAAACATGGACCCATGTTCTCTATGTCCCTAAGATGTGTGTCAATCTCATTTACTTCTTTGTTGCACTATATTTTAAATCTCTTATTTTACATATTTTAATTTTTAATCTCATTGAGATCTCCATTGCTCCTGCTACACTAGACATTACAGCTCATTGATTCTGATAATTCAAAGTCTGTTTTTCTTTCTAATTAATTAGATAAATCTAATCATATTTGGATAATAAATGTTAAGCTCGATGTACTTCCAATCTAAAACCAATTGGTAATAAGTGGAGTGATTCATCTATCTTATATATTATTTAAGATTCCTTCCAACTACCGATGTGGATATTTTGTGTTTAATACGCCCCCTCGAGATGATGGCTCTTTGAGCATCAATCTCGGAATGTTTGGGTAAAGATCGATGGGCCGACTTTGGGCTGGATCGATAATGGATCGGGTTGGATTGTTCAGATCGGGCTCTGATACCATGTTGAACTAGATGAGCTTCCAACCTAAAACTAATTGGTAAAAAGTGGAGTGACTCATCTATCTTATATATTGTTTAGGATCCCTTCTAACTACCGACCTAACATTTAAGGCATGATTGATTTTTAGAGCTTTCTTGTTTGTACTTAGAACAATCATTACCATAAACTATGCGTTTTTGAAACATATTACATATATAACAACAAAATTTGCAATATCATTGGTACAGTTACATGTGGTTTCTTTTCCCTTCACGTATATGTTGTCAATAAAAATAAAAAATATTTCTAGTTATGATTAAGAATTGGGAGGCACATCGCTAATGTGGGTATTAGTTATTAACTGACACTAAGATCAACCCTTGAACATAGTCTAATTCAATTTAGGGATTACAAGGAAGAGGAACATTAACAATGACAGTAGCTGATTACTCTCTCGACAATGAGACAATCTGCTTTTAAAAAAATATATCTATATCTATATATATGCATATGTATATCATATTGTATACACGCATGTTTTATAGTATTACAACTTGACCAAAATCATTTTCTCATTCTCCGTCGACCTATTTATATATATAAAGAAAAGATTCATGAAACTGGACCAGCCTGTTTGAATCTTGTCCCATTCACAGATGTCCCAATATATAAATAAAGACCTTTCATCTCTAAAATTGAAACCCATCATCAACCACTTTTTAAAACCTTCTAAGCAAGAGATTGAGAGAAATCCGATTTTCTTACTAAAACTCTCAATCAATTAAATAAAAATGGCTTTTTGGTCTGCTGAGAATGCTACTAAAGCCTACCTCACTACATTGAAAACAGTAAGAATTTATTTCTTTTTATATATTAAGTTATATCTTATTATGCAGTTAATCTGTTTTTGTTTAAAATATGATATGGATTGATGCTAAAAAATTAATCAATATTTACCTACTTTTTCTTGAATCAATGTCATATTTTTACATATATATCTATTTTGCAGGATCAAAGAACAAAAGAACCAAACGTGGCTGAATTCATATCGGCTCTAGCCGCTGGAAATAACGCAAGAAAGATCACCGTGGCTTGTGCCGGGGCAGCAAACGCTGACATACTCGTTGCCCTAATCGCCGCGGCTAATCAAACGCGCGGTCAAGTGGTATGCGTTTTACGTGGCATTGAGGAACTAATCATATCCAAGAAAATGTTGTCACCATCAGAGATTCATCACATACAATTCGTAGTCGGTGAAACTAACGACAACGCTCTTATTAATGATCATTTTGGAGAAGCTGATTTTGTCCTCGTTGATTGTAACATCAAGAACCATCAAGATATCGTTAGAAAGATCGTTAACCACCGTGAAGAAAACGCAAGAACCTGCGGTGGAAGCGGTGCGGCTGTTGTGGTCGTGGGTTATAACGCGTTTTCGAGAGGATCTTGGAGGTTTAGCGATGGGAGGAAAACGCAGTTTTTGCCTATAGGTGAAGGGTTGCTGGTGACAAGGGTCAATGATGATGGTAGCTATAACCATAAGATGATGATGAAAAAGAACAATGATGATGATCATCATCAGCACCATGACCATGACCATGTGAGAAAGAGTCATTGGGTGGTGAAAGTTGATAAGTGCACAGGAGAGGAGCATGTGTTTAGGGTTAGAGTTCCACGTGGAGAAACCATTGTTGAAGCTTAATTTAATATTGGGTCCTTTAGAGCAAAAAAATCACCTCTGTGATGGTTCAGACGAGTGAGAGGAGTAAGGAGATTAGTTAAAAAAGAGTTTTGATTAGTTTTGTGTGAAGTCTTTTTTATTTATTTAAAGACTTTTTTCTTTTTGTAAGTGTGAATATAAATGAAGAGTTGTGTTCGTTTTTAATTTCTTTTCTCATTTTGGATTTTACTTTTGTCTTTTCGTGAGCATGTACTAACATTATGAATTATTTATGATTCTTCAGATTTTGGATGTTTAGCAAATAAACTATTCAAAAATGCACTTGCACGATCGAGAAGATGGCATCTGAGACTAATAATGAAACTAGAATATTAATTAGTTAAGGCCTACTTCAACAGCTATGCAAGTTATATCTTATTATACAATTGTCTTCAAAATAGATGTAGTCAGACACTCAAGATATTTTCTTCTTTGAATTAGACATTGCGTTAAGAATGTTATTAAAAATATATAGTTTTGAGTTTGTGGGTCAATACATATTGACAATGAATCATTCATAAATGCATGCATAGTCACAATCTGCAAGACAACAATGATCACGAATGACCCATGACCTTGCCCTATATCCCCATGACAACCCCCATTTCCCTTATCCATTATCGTTCACTCTACAAGAAAATAACATTTTCACTCACACATACATACATACGTTATTTGATACAGTGCTTATTAAGGTATGTATACAAGATATTTGATGCTTATCCACATGTTTCCAAGGAAAAAAAGATCACGTTACTTGCGTTTTGATTAAGACAATTCATAAATAAAGTCTTTAAATAATGATAAAGAACATGATACTTCAGTGAGGTTTAACAAACTGATGTAATATTAACCCATCCAAAGTAATAACTAAACTAATGTTATTTTTAAATGATATATGATTTATCAAATATTTTCTAATCCATTTTTTATTTGATTCCTATTAATTATTTTTGTTGTGAAGATTGTTTCCTCCTATTTTATTTCCCCTCTAACTAACAACACGATTTCAAGTCCATTATTTTTCGGATTTTCTCTGACAACTCAACGCTCATCCAAACTATCTCCGGTAATATCCAGTTTAAAGAAATATTCGGTATTGTCTCCGACACATGATCGATCTCCTCTAGTTTTGCATCAATAGCCTTTGCTCATCCCTCTCGATCGAGAAACGCGGTTGCTGATTCCATAGCCAAATAGGCCCTTCATGTTTTCGTTTCAGTGTAATGGACCTGAGTTTGGGTTCTTATTGGGCCCAAAACTTTTTTTTTCATTTTAATGAAAAAAACAGTGACAAAAAAATGTTTAAAATTACAAACTTGCAATTATCATGGTGTTGCTGGAAGCATTAGAACATGATTATTCAGATCGATCTCAGGGGTCTATTGCACTGTTCGCGGGTCTCACTAGCATGTAGAGCCCGTGAACAGTGCAAGAGACGGTTCCTAAAACTTTTAAATAAGAACTGTTTCTTGCGCTGTTCGCGGATCCCACTGACATGTGTCGATCTGCGATTGGTTTAATTTTTTTTTTAAAATAAAAAAAAAGTAAAATAAAATAAAATAAAATAAAAATAAGAGACCATTTTTAGGGTCTCTAGGATAATCATACTCTTACTTGCAATTGTAAGGTTTTTTTTTTTGTTGACAATTCGTAAAACCTATTATTTAACGACTTTCATATCTAACTATACAAGAGAGAGATTAGTCTTACATATATAAATGAACACTTCTCTTGCAGTTGTCGAATTGTATAAATTAGTTAACTTATATACTGTATGTACAAGTATGTGTACCGTCTATTGGTCCGATTGGATCGGGTAATGTGATTGTAATTTACTAATATTAACATTAGTTTCTCACAATGATTAGTCTTATATATATATGAACACTTCTCTAGCCACTATAAAACATTAAACCTCAAAAGTCTTTCCTAAGCCTAACTCTCAAGAAACTCAACATGTTAATACCAATGGCAAAACACTACAAAGTTCTCTTTCTAGTCCTCTCCATCTCCTACCTCTTCTCAGGGGACCTCACTGCCGCCACCACGGCGACTACCACCACCAAAAAGTCCCTAAGCTTCATCAAATCCTCTTGCAAAACCACAACGTACCAATCCTTGTGCGTCCACTCTCTCTCCACTTATGCCAATACGATCCAAACAAACCCTCAACGACTCATAAAAACCGCTTTAGCAGTGACCCTGGAACATGCCAAGTCCACGAAGCTCTTTGTCTCGCACCTAAAGAATAGCCACTTCCGAACCCTCCAGGACTGTGCCCCGAGCCCGTACGTTTTCACCATTGACCGTCTGACCGAAGCGGTCCGAGAGCTGGAGCTTTCTGACAGTACTGAGAGTGTTCAAAGCCAGTTTTTGTTTCATGTGAGTAAGGCTCAAGAGTTGTTTACTTCGGCTTTGGATGACTGGGAAGTGGAGAACACTTGCTCAGGACGGTTCTCGAGCACGACGAAGTCAGTCAAGGCACGGCTAGTTAACTTGCGCAAGGAAACAAGCAATGTCATGTCTTTGTTTAACGCCTTTGCTAAGGAGTAGTGGTTACGATACTTCTTTTTATTTTGTATGTGTTGCGGGAAAGCATCCTCAGCAGATGCTGATGTATAATGAGAAGAATAATAATAAAGTACTCTTGAAATGAAACACGAGGAATCCTAGCTAAAAATTGTTAAAATTTTATACAGCATACATACTCATATTCAACTTTTACAGATTAAAAAAAAAACTTTTGCATGTTCTTTGGGAAATTTTTTACCTATGTTTTGTAAACCTCGAATATGTTAAAAATAGTATCATGATTCATTTCTCAATAAGTTGTTATTTCTTCCACTACTCTATATCAAACACATTTAATTATAACGATTGTTTTGATAGTTGACCAAACAAATAAATGCAATTTGTTGATATAATTAATCAACTCAATTCTTTTGATCTTTTTGCATAGGGCAATTCTCTTAAATAGCCCTTTTAAAGTTTTTGTCACAAAATAGCCCTCAAAAAATAAAATGACCAAAATAGACTTTTTTCTTGAAATTTTGATTTTTTTTTATTTTTTTTTTGAAATTTGAAACCCTAACCCCAAATCCACCCCTTAACTCTAAACCCTAAAGTCCAAATTAGTTAACTCTATGGGTATAAATGCATATAAATGCATTTTTAGCTTAAAAAAAACATTTTGGTCATTTTCTTCTTTAAAAACTATTTTTATGATAAATAAACTAAAAAGGACTATCTAAGGGAATTTCTCTTTTGTTTTGCATATACTACTATATTTTTAAAATCAGATTACAATCATCCTACTCACAATAACGTTCTCGCGCACTAAACTAAACCGATCCCTGACTGCCTCTCCGATCAGAAATGAGACGGTTAATTAGCTCATAATCAAAAATGTGTTTTGATTTTGTTCTCAGAGTGTGACATGGCATAAAAAGCCGATATTATGTTTTAGTTTTTTTCTGTAGACTGGGACTGCTACCGATCTAAGAGCATGTTCAATGGGAGAGACCCTATTGTGTCTCTTATGTAATATTTAATTACTAAATTTTTGTTAAGAGATTTTGTTAAAGTATTTTTGTTTCTTTGCTCCAATGATAAAACTCCATTAGGGGTTCTTAAAAAAAAAACACTTGTGCATGTGTGTGTCTGTGAATGTTCCTTTTCTTCTTGTTGTATTTAACAGCTATTGATTGAAAGCAAACTCTTACCTCTTGGTTGAACACACAGAAACTCTAGTTTGTTTGTCCCAGCTTGTTAGATCATCAGAGTAATTCGCCTGTACCTGCAACAATAGAGATATGTTCTTGAGACAAACAGAACAAGAAGAAGGTTGGTCAGGTCTAGCATTGTGATCAGAAACGACTCTGAGCTTTGGATTCTTCACCACGTTGCGTTTTCTCCTCGGCCCAAAGCACGAGCAACACACCATTGTTTTCAAAAATTCGATCTTTCAGGTGAATCTACCTAAGGTGACGACACTCACGAAACGCCTATCAAACAAGACACACACACATACACAATAAGAGATCAATGGAAGATTCAAGTTTCATAGAAAACCAATTTGATACCGTTGCGTCGGAGATAGCTTTCAACTCATCAACCTCAAACAATCCTTGTCTCTTGATCGAAACCGATCGATCAAATCTTCTTCTTCGACGAGAATCCACACCGCACGAGCGACGGCCGGCGAGTTTCTCCTCTTCTCTCCTCTCCTTGTGATGATAACTCAGTGAGAATCTCTTCATCTTCCTGCTCCTCAATTGTGTTTGCAGGAGACAAACCGAGAGAGAGAGAAAAGAAGAACAGAGACGAGAGAGAGGGCAAAGAAACGGAGACGAGAGCAAAGCGACGCCTCTCCTCTATCCAATTATTTTATGACACCTGTCTCTAAGAGACGTCCCTTCGCTTGCTTAATTAAGAGACGCATCTTGAGTTAATATTTTTTTTTCTTTTTTTTTAATCCTAATTAGTCTAAGAGCCCATGTTAAGAGCCACCTATAAACATGCTCTAAGGTCCGACTCATCATTGTACATGACATGACAAGTTTGCTTTCTAATTACTAAACAACGAGAACATGATAAGTTTGCTTTCTAGAAGATAAGAGACATCATTAGGAACCAAACAAGATTATTAGTGGTACCAGGCTTCCCCGAGTGATCTTGGTTGTATCAAATACTATTGGGCCTTTATCGAGTGAAGTTTCTGTCTTCTTAACTTGTTAGAGCATCACAATAGTGGATTTCCATTGTGGAGTCCTTAGACATTTTTTTTTTTTAATTTTTTTTTCAGATTAAAAAAAAAAAAATTAACCAATCACGCGTCGCGACGTGTCGCAAATAGTGTAAGGACCGATCCTTATTTAGAGATTTTAAGGATCGAATCTTTAGATTTTAGTGGAGTCTACTAATTATTTAATTATTTTTTCGCTAAAGATTTCCCTTAAAGACCTCCATTGCGGGTGCTCTTACAAGCGTTTCCATTTCCACCTTTTCATTTAGATGTATCACACTATGATGAACGGCCCCATTTTTTGGTCAATACATCAAATATATAGATGATAAAGATACGTATATTTTTTTAAAAAAGAATCGATTCTTAAATATCCAACAATTCAAAACGTAATCATAAAATAAGATATTATGTATGGGCTTACGCGAAGAGGATAGTACGACGGTGCATTTGACCCTGTAATCACTCTGGCTCACGTTCATAGATCACATGCTGAGGCAAGAATTATTGTTCAGTTGTTTTATTTGCATTTTATTATATGCCTTATTTTTGTGTGATTCTCCTTATTTTCGTTCTCGTCGTGTCCTCCTCTTCCCTCAATTATTTTCTCAATTTCAAGGATTGAATTAAACTTTTGTTCTACACGACAATGAATGACCCACTCAATACAATAATTTATTTCAACAATGAGGATATATATATATATATATATATTGGTTTTAGGGGAGTACGGAAAGAACAAAAATTATATGTCGGTAGGCTATCTAAGTCATTTATGTTTTACATAATAAGAAAATACATCATAAATTACTATAGAGAAATATATATTGATCATAAATCATAAACTACATATTTGAAACCTAGCTGCCATTTGTCATATAATTTATAAATAACTGGAAACCTTTTTCTATGAAAATTGTGAAATATATAAATATATAACGATTATACATTACTCTTTTCGTTTTATATTATTTGTTGTTCTAGATTTATGTACATATTAAAAAATATATAATTTTATATATTTTTAAAATAAAAACACAACTACTTATACACTTAACCATATTTCAACAAATAGAAAAATAAAATAAAGAATTTTATTAATGAATTTTACATTGAAACTCTAAAATAATATTTATTTTGAAATGAATTTTTTTCTCATCGACGATAAATAATATGAAATGGGAGAAGTATTATATTGTTATATTTGGTTTGAATGGCGGGGAAAAATATTTTTGTGGAATGTTTTGTCGGGGATAACTTTGTTTATTGCCGTCACTGGATAAAATTAATAGCCTAATTTTATTACCTAACATTAATCTGAACGTTAAAAGCACTAGTGTTGTGATCATTTGATTGAGAGTGTTTATTTATGAGCGTATCTGTTGTTCGATGTTGACAATGTTAATAATAATGTGCAAACCCGATATTTAATATTTTCTTGCATTTTATTACGGCTTGATTGGTGCGATTACTTTACCGCTTTATTTTGTTCCCTGATTTGAACAAAAACGACAAATGTTTATCTCTACTCGTTTCTGATTATGTTTAATATTATAAATGCTATGATATTTGATATTTCCATGTTATGAAATGGACCGACGTTAAAGTAGACCCTACCATGATTTTTTTATAATGAGAAAAACGCAAACCAGAAAATCAAAAGTATTCGGGTCATTTCCAATTCCAGCTAATAGATGATCTCTGTAGCCTCCTCTGTTTATGTAATGTCATCTAGGCCTCTGGCTCTGATTGGTTTCACATGTAACGGTGGTCGGTAGCTGACAATAACTCCATGATTTCAACTTAAGTAACTATATTCATGTTTTATTTTTTTATTTTTTTATATTCATGTTTTATTATAATGCAATTTCACACATTTAGTGCCTAGTATATATTTTCTCTGTTTCAATTTACTTATATTTTTAAAAATATATTTTATTTTATAATAAATAATTTTTATTTTTATTTTAGACAATAATTTAATGTTGATTGAGATTTATGACCAATTATAAAATAACATTATTTTTATTAGTTAAACTATTCACAACAAAGGAAAGAAGAAATTATTAATATTTTAATTAATTATTTAATAGTTTTGCATAAAAGTTTCAAACAAAAAATATATCCAAAACGTTGTATAAAAAACAGAGGGAGTAAACAACTAGTAGTTTATAAGTTTTTGAAGAAAGTTTTTAAGAACAACTCCAATGATGATTTGATGATTTTTGATAAATATCTTAGAATTAAAAAGGAAATAGACAAACTAAAAGAGATATGAGAACTTGTTCTCTGCAAATATATTTTCTCTGATTTTTTAGAAACTAATTTTGCATCTGTCATTTTGTTAGTGATTAATTGATTTTGATAAATATTTTTTTAAAAATTTTTAAGAACTTTAGGTGAGTTCTCAGTCTCACTGTTAAGGGTGCTCTACGTTTCATCTAACATCAAGTGTTGATTTTATTAGATTACAACAACTCAACAAGTGTATTGAATCCTAATTTAGGTTCAGTTTTCCGTTCATGTTATATGAATGGTAAGTAACAAAAAAAAGCATATGGTAGAAAAGTTAAAACAATATTTATTTTACATATGTAGTGGGTTAGTGGGTATGTTATTTTTTTATTCCTTTCAGATTTTTTGTGTTCCCGGTTTCAACATATTAATTAATTTCACCAGTATGAACATAGTCCTAGAATAAAAGTCTAATCCACTGTTTGTTTTTCAGTTTTCACTGCTTTTTAATGTTCCACCGCGTGTTACCAATAGTATCATAAATAAACCCTAAACTAACTTGTAACCACTATAAATATTCAACCCCAACTCTTTCTTCTCCACACCCTCAACTACCTCACCTCCTCTCTCTCTCTCTCACAAGAAACACCAATGGCAAAACTATACCAAACTCTCTTTCTAATCATCTCAATCTCCTGCTTCTTCTCCCTGGACCTCACTGCCGCCTCACCAGCCGGAGCTTCCCAAAAGGCCGTAAACTTCATCCAATCCTCTTGCAAAGCCACCACATACCCAGCCGTGTGCTTCCACTCCCTCTCCTCCTACGCAAACGCCATCCAAACAAGCCCTCAACGCTTAGCCGAGACCGCTCTAGCCGTTACCCTAAGCCGAGTCCAATCCACAAAGCTCTTTGTCTCGCGTCTAACACGTTTCAAGAGCCTTAAGAAGCGCGAGGTTGAAGCCATCAGGGACTGCGTCGAGGAGATCAATGATACCATCGAACGTTTGAACAAGTCGGTCCAAGAAATGAAGCTATGTGGTAGTGCCAAGAATCAAGAACAGTTTGCTTTCCACATGAGTAATGCTCAGACTTGGACTAGTGCTGCTTTGACTGATGAGAACACTTGCTCCGATGGGTTCTCGGGTCGGGTCATGGATGGACGGATCAAGAACTCGGTTCGGGCTAGAATCGTTAACATGGGCCAGGAAACCAGCAACGCCTTGTCCTTGATTAATGCATATGGTAAAAAGTACTAATTTTAAATTAGTACTTTAAGAAATGTTTTATTTAATGTATCTCAAATATATATAGAATAGTAATGTCTGGCTAAGAGTTTGATGTGATATATATATATATATGTCGATTTTGTTAGATTATTTTCTTATGTGTTCAAGTGTATTTTGAGCTATACAAGTTGAAGAAGATGTGCTTTTTAATACAGTTGATAACCATAATGGTTAATTATTGAAAAGGACAAGGTACCCAGACAATCTTTCTCCCTTTCTCACACATTACTTTTCTTGAGGCAAGTTGGGCACACATTTTCATGTTTTTACATCAGCTTTTTTTCAAACTAAAGAAAAAGAAACGAGAAAAATAGTTGGAAAAAAAACTCACGTGAAGAAAAACTGTCTTTTTCTCTCACTAATGATGGAATAATGGCAGACCAACTGCTTCAGTGGTTAGATTTTATTTTACACATGGAATCTATCTATCTTACACACTTCACAGTCAAAACTGTCTTTTATAAGGTTTACAAGTTGTTTTAAAGGATAAATGTAATTCATTAGGTACTATATCACATGTACAAGTAATTTACAACACACTTTTTCTTTTAAATCGAAATTTACAACAAGCTTTATTACTGTAAAAAGAGCAAAAAAACTAAAGTTGCTGATTCTGGTTTAGCAATTTCAACAAACCCGGTTTACCACAATTCAACAAAGATCTTCCAGACTGAACCATAATATCAAACTTCGCACGACGACCTTCTATAAACTTGTTCTCTTCACACAAAACATAAATCAACCAAGTGTAACTACTCCAACGAGGCCAAAAACTAAGAGCAGCCAAATCTGTAACCATTTTAACCGCTTCCATGGTCAATTTAGAGTGTAACAGAGACACTGAAGCATAGTTTCATAAGAGTGTTAAATCTAGATGTTTTAAATCTCTATGCACCAGTAAAAAACCATCATACAATATGCTTTTTAGAATTAGGAAAATTAGTTTTTTATGATAAGTATGTATTCCTAAAGAGAAAAAAATCAGATTTTGAAGTTGATATAAATATGAGTCTAAAAAATTGTAAAGTTATCTATTCACATAATAATATACAAATTCTAAACATGTATTTGTTGTCTCAATGGTTATTTACTCTCTTCAAGTTTGATTCGCTTTTTTTCACAACAAAGTCTCTATTTAGATAAATCCCACTCTTCTGCATTTCTAACATCACAGCCAAAGCATCAACAGGTTTTATATTTTCACATAGACCCTTAAGAAGAGGGGACTGATACTATATAGGATGCAGATCTGAAGAAGACGTTGAAGAAGCTTATCAACAAAAGCTTGTCTCTTCCTCTTACGTGCCATAGCTCTCCATATAAGCTGCTAATCAGTGTGATGTACACGACATGATCATATTAACCTCGTTTTCTCCCATTAAACCGAACAATGAAAAAGAAAACTTGAGATCTCTCCCTTCTTCAAGAAATGACCGATGAGGGAAGTATACAACAAGTGTTGTCGTTGCAAATATTCTTTTATGAAACAAGTGTACATGACCTTATCTACAAAGTAACCGTCAGCTTCCATATGATCAAACAGAGCCTCTGCTTCAGCAGCACATTCTCTTATACAAAAACCATATAAGAGAGACTTATATACATTAATCGGCAGAGGCATTTTAGTCATCCCACACAGCGTATCTAACATCACAACTACTTCATCCATGTGACCATGACCGCACAACCCTTTAAAGCATCTCTTACAACACTAAAACCATAAACCATGACATTACAATAGGCCCAACTATACTTTTTCAACATTTCCCAGCTACAAAATTTATATTACTAATTTCTACTTCCTATCAAATCTGTGTGAATCCTTTATAATAATTTAAACTATATTTATATGTGTTGATATATATCTTAATTTTAAAACAGAAAATGCTTGAAAACATATCTATATATCCATTTTAAAACAATACCAGAAATATTGTTTATCATTTCCAACTTTTTAGTTTGACTACAATTACCTACATGCCATTCTCATTCATATCTATATTTATATAATATTAATAATTTATAAAATGCATTAATAATATTTTTTTTCGATTTATAAATAAAATTAGAGTTTTATCATCAAATAATTATTAAAATATATTTATTTTGATCCATGCGTAGCATGGGAGTAACACTAGTATTATATAAACTGTCTAATTTTTTTTAAAAGATAATAGTATAATACAATCGATTTCATATTAAATGAAGTACAATCATTAATCATGCTCTTTATTTGTTCTAATTTCGTAGTCATATGATTAATAGCTATACTTATCATTATTATTAAGCATTTGAGGTGCTCTAAAACAAGAGTCAATAAGAAAATTAAGGATTTCTGCATAATAATTTAGCATTAGGTGGGAACGTTGACAAATTGTGGAGGAAGCGTATTCACAAAGTGCAAATATATTTAGCACTAAAATAACTAAATAAGGTGTGATATTTTTGGTAATCATATACACTTGAGCTTGTTTTAAGGGATAATTATATTTTTACCACTCTTGCGCACGAGTGATTCTTTTATACTTTAATGTAGGATCTAACTCTCTTGTACTTCAAGACAGATACTTTGATTGGTTTAATGCTTGCAAATAAAAGAAGAACATTTCACCGTTTACGAAAATGCTGCAATAATTTCTTCATTTATGTTATTTGATGCATGAATTATCGAATAAAAATCAGTAAGTAATATCATGCCAACATTGCATTGCTACAAAAGAGTTAATCAATACACTAAAATAAAGGGTCAATCATGCGTACTCTAACACACTCTTGAAGATCTAGTTTCTGTTATATAATAAGATATATTAATATTTGCTTTAATAAGATGAAATTAAACTATAATGTGCCCTATGCTTTGTACTTTTTGTCGGCATACCCTTATAGGCTTATATGACCATGAATACATTTTGGTGGAAAAATGAATTCTGCAATTCCACAATCAACCAATCATTTTTCAAGAAATTATACAAATTCACACCTCATCATCTTTTCTCTTATTCTTTTGATTTTCTTTCGAGTATGTATTTATAACTGCTTACCACTAATTAATTAGACTTTCAAGCATTTTTCTACGTAAAATTCAACGGGCTTACTCCAAAGTCCAAACCAAGTGGAAATCAATCTACTTTCCACTGTCCTGGTCTTATTATACTCATTAGATTGTTCAAACGAATTCACCAAACAATATAATAAATCCTCCTGCAAAACAATAAGTTAATAACCATAAACAAAGATAATTTGGTTTAATCTTTAACAAAACATGCTCTTTTTTTTCTTACACTTCTACCACCAGAGAAACACATGATGAAATCAAAAGAGAAAAGAAAACAAATAGTTGCATTATATTATCTTGCAACAAATGCAAATTCATACATGTGTCATGTTCATCTATGTGAGGTCTCATCCAATGAAATATGGATCAGTGTATATACAGAAAAATTAGTACACACTCTCTCCCACGAGTATCACGTGTAGTCCATTACTTTGATCCCCATAAAATGATTGCGGGTCCACTAAGGCCCACTAATTAGACCGGAAAGAACGGTGGTTCGTTGGCGATGCCTGACTTGACAGTGCATAGGACCACGCCCGATTCACGAGTCTAATGATATACTTGCAAGTGGGACCAGCACAGCGGCTTCAAGCGAAAGATATACTATGATCAAACCAGTTTAACCGATTGATCTTCAAGTTCGGTTTAGGGAAAATTAAGGAAACGTGTGATATGATGGTTTGGTTTGTATAACTTTTTCACTTTCTCAGTTTCCTGAATGTAAAACTTACCAAAGTACTCACTACATCGGTTTGTGGGTCCCATCTCCAATGATATAAAGCAGAATATTAAATTTTGATTTTGAAATGTAAATGATGATTTTGGACAAATATAATCAACTAGCCTTAGTGCACATTTGGTTATTGGTTCGGTTTAGTTTTTTTTTTTAGTTTAGAGGTTTAGGATATGTTAAGGTATTTAAAAAGTTCGGTTTGGTTTTAGTTCGGTTATTTTAGTTTTCGGTAACAAAGTTGAGAACCAACTTATAATTATGGTAATTTCAGATCTCATCCGCTCCAATTCGGTCATGTTTTTCAGTTAAATTCGGATTAAAAAGTAAAAAACTCAAAAAAAATTTAAATTAAATATTAGATTTTTTGGGCTTTCAAATAAAAATTAAAATAATTCACGATAATTTTAAATATTTGAGATAATAGTATATATTCTATTAATTCTATCAACATTACATCACACACTCTATGAATCTGAATATTGACACAGTCCAAAAGATTACTTTATATAAACCAATGAATTACAAATTCATGTCGCTCATTTATACATAATTTAAGCTATTTATCTTAATTTCGTTTGCAGTAAAGAAAAACATTTAACTATATGAAAGGCTTATAAAAGATTGTTAAAGAGAAGCACGTTCAAAGATTTGATATATGCTGATGTGCAGTATAAATTATACCACCCATAATATGTACGTATTACTCACGAACATAAAGTGTTTATGTATACATATAGACAATACTAAATGATGTAGAATTTGCAGGAACAATCATAGTGTCTGCAAGTGGAGAGTTGGAGATAGAAGCGTACTGCTTAAGAACAAATCTCTTACTTTATTTTTATAAATTCTTTCTCTTGGCTGCTATGGGTAACTTCTGTCACAAAAAATGTATAAAATTTAATATTTACACAAAAATAAATATATTAAAAGTAGCTATTTCACAGGCATAGGAGAAAAGGAAAAATGCCGTCAAAAAGAAAATGAGAAAAAGGACATAAGATAACATAAGGTCTAGCATTAGGTTATAATATATTTCACTATATAATCTAATGATCAATATGATCCTCTAATTGCTCTAATCCTTGCTTTATTTGAGCATAATCTACTAATCTTTGAACGTATAACCTCTTTGATATCTTACACAAAAACGGAGTTAAGTTTAGTTAAGCATACTGAAAGTGTACGTTGTCTTAAATCTGAGGATTTCTCATCATAACTTATGTTGAAAGTTTCATATTAACAAAAAAATATGTTGCATGCTGGGTGTAATGAACAAATTTTAAAGTGTAAACCAAATCGGGAATTTGGATGTAAGTTAAAGGGGTAGAACGAGAATAAACGAGAACTTTTGTGGGACCAATGTGAGTGAAGTGGGGCCAGCACCGAAGGCGATAAGGAGCTTTTTTCACCGCGATGATGTTACCTGTGTTATTACGTAACCACTCATGTCACGCCACGTTATTTTATTACTGAATTTCTTTATTTATATTACTGTTTTCTTTTGGTGTCAAACATTTTTTTTTTCACTTTCCTCTTTATAATTTCACATATTAAAAGAACAAAATCTTTTATTGAAGGAATTTAAGTTCAAGCTTACCAAAAAATATACATTGAAAGAATATCCTACTAACTTCCGAAAGTTGGTTAATCGATTTTTTTAGACATTCGATTAAGTATTTTGACTTTTATACTTAAGTGTTAACTCAATCAATTAGTAAAAGAATGCAAAGTCTTACCGAGGTATGTTCACAAAACAACAACAATGATATCCATCAAAACTAACTAAGAGGAGAGTATACTTAAAACAACACATTGTTTTAGAGTATTTCCAATGTAAAACTCTATTTATCTTATAAAATAGGTTAATCATAAGAGTATAATTTATTCTAATTTTATTCAATTTTTAGAGTGAAAATAGAATAATAATAAAGAAATAAAAAATAAATTAAATTCATGTTTATTTTATGAAAATATTTTTTATTCTAAGTAAATAATGGAATGAGATTGGAAATGCTTCCATCAATTTCCTCAAACGAATCTATCAACTTCATGAGCGACAAATATTATATTGTGTTATATATGTGACGATCAACGTCAAAACAAAAAGTAGGGATTGTTTAGTTCAATTCAAGAGTGGAGTGTGATACTTGAGCAACATCACGGGAGAAGAAGCGGATGGAGTTAACACAAAAATGTTTAATAATGATCTCCTCATCACCCGAACCATGCAAAGTGTATTGCGATCGCGATGAACGTACCACCCCCAAACACTGAAACTCGAGTAATTAATTTGTTCATACAATTAATCGGAACTTCTCCTAGTTTATTTGAAAAACGTCGCATTCAATAGTTGGTAGAGATCATAGTTCTAAAAAGATCACATTACTTCTCTATTACACACACATAGAAAGTGAAAACTTATGCAACACTTCAGGTAGATGAGACGAGAGACAGTGATAGCTTTGTTATGATTAAAAGACCCCCAAAATCCAAATAGAATCTTCTTTTAATAAAGTGTGGGAAAAAAACCCACATAAAATAAAATGAAATAAAATAAAAAAGGACATTTCCTTTTGCATCATTAAAGTTTTTGTCTCTGTTTACATTTATATGCCTATAAAAATGTGTACATATAAGCCCAGAGAATCCGCCATTCTCGGAGTACTCTCAAGTCTCTCATGATCTCAACATAAACAAGACAAAACGCTTTTGTCTAAAATCTACGAGAAACCAAGAGAAGAAGAGAAAAATCTCATATTCTTTACAATATTGCATATATAAGAAGAAGAAGATTCAAGTAAGTTTATTTCAGTACATATAACCATCTGTAAGTTCTAGATTTCGTGATGTTACAAAATGTTATATATTATCACAAATGTTATATAACTTATAACTATCTTCTTTTTCATATTTAACGGGCGAGACAACTACATTGTTTTTCTCTCTTTTTGCTGTCGGAAAGTATGTGTATACTTAATTCACGTATGAAACTTTGTTAAAATGTTACGCCTTTTCTCAAAAAAATAAACTTTGTTAAAATGTTGGTTATTATAATGTTTTCTCCTTTTTAATAACAATATAATCAAATATAGTGCACAAATGAAAAAGTTGGGAAGTAATAATAGGTTCATTCACGCAGATTATGAAAAGTTAACTACTAGTTTAAAACCATGCATATCATGATTCTTGTTTTTCAAAAACATTTTATCTATATAGTTTTGTTCAATCGAGATATTATGAGTATCAAACGTAACGTTGTCATAATTAAAAGAAAATTCATAATGAAATGGATCAATTATTTACTTTAATGATACGTGTATAGAAAATTAAAGATACATCTATGTAGTCTTACTTGTATTTCACATTAGTTACATGCATATCTTCAAATCTCTAGAAACAAAGAATTAATAAGAACAACTTTTCTTATTAGCTTTAGAAACTACTCAAAACTAAAGCTCACAATGTTTCTCTTAGATCTTATGATCTCTATCTTAGATCTTATGGAACACCTCTCCATTAGACCTATATTTATATGAAAGACAATTCCCTTTAACATGTGGGATATGGAAAACATAAACTT
>MU106400.1:115023-127295 GCA_012274485.2 Sinapis alba | reverse complement strand
GAATATGGATCATTTTGAAATGGAGGAAGTAATATGTTTTATTAATATGTGTAAAAAATCTAAAACATGTAACATTTTGAAATAAAGAAGAGTATTTATTATTGTTTTTTTTATATATAATAAGAATAAGTTAAAGTTTGAGGGACCTGTGGAGACAAGCTTCATAGGAACCAAAACTGAGAGACATACGAGCCAAAGCAGCTTCACGGTTATCTGCCAGTAACCTAAGCTCATCAGCAGCAGCATAGTGAAAGAGGTGCCGCTTGTTTAACAACAGACCTCTTAGAAACCGCCCCTGCACAGTTCGGGGTTTAAGAGGTGCGTTAAGACTGCTTCCAGGCTCGTACTGGTTCTGCCCCGCCTTGGCAACCATAACCATCGATCTATTATACTGAACCTTACGCAGTGGGAGAACAAATAAGCTTCTATCGCCGCTTTGTCTCCTCGAAAGTGACAGAAGAAAAGGGAGCGTTGCTTGATTAGAGAGACAACTATCCATGAAAGAGAGAAGGAGATTGATTATAGGATTAGCGGGAGAAGTGGTGAATATATAAGCATAGGAGGGTATCTTTTAATACTCCTTTACATTTGAAAATAATACTCCCTTTGTTTCATTTTAATTATCGTTTTATGTACATATATTAAGAAAATATGATTTTGTATATTTTCAAAATAAGAACATAATTACTTATACATTTAATTATATTTCAATCAATAAAAAATAAAATGGAGAATCTTATTAATAAATTTTGCATTGAAACTTTAAAACGACAATTATTTTGAAACAATTTTTTTTTCATTACAACGATAATTAAATTAAAACTGAAAGAAGTAGTAATTGGTATTTTCTTTGTGCTTCTTATGTCGGTCATGTCATTGGCTTTATTTAAAGTAATACTCATTTATACATAAACGTCGTTCAGGTCCGAAAAATATATATTTGCAGAAAATAGAAAGAGAGAAACTTCAAATGCAATATATTTCTAAAAATAATCTTTAAGTTGCTAGGAAACTTATAGCAGAAATACTCTCCCTTTCATATGAAGGAAGGCTCTGTGATTGACCCATTTGCCTGATATAAAATAGAAAGACATGGAGAAACTTTCAAGATTCATTGATTCAAATGGACATGGGAAAAGTCTTTAAAGAATAATAGTTTCACCTGATTATTAATTAGTTATAAAACTATGAATTCTAGGAAACAAGAGACTCTTTCTCTCCCAACCAGAATAATTGTTTTTTTTAACAACTAGAATAATTGTTTCCAAATCGTATAGCTTAAGAAGTCCATGAATCAGACGAACGAATTTCATTATCAAGATAGCTAGGTGGTTGATATTTTTATATATAAACCCATTAGTTATAATATCATAGTAGTCTTTTTTAACATAATAATATAGTAGTCTTCCCTTCTACATTGCCCCCTATAATCTCACTTATTGACCATAATCTAAAACAAATTTAATAAGATGTCCCGTCATTTTTTGGGTCTTTGAATGTTACGAAGTTAGACCTCTTCGTGTTTCATAAAGTCAGCTTAACACATTTAATTTCTTAATTACAATCATATTTATAACAATTTGATTATTTGTTATATAACATTAATACTCCCTCCGTTTCATATAGTTGTCGTTCTAGGTTTATGCACACAGATTAAGAAAATATTTAATTTTACATATTTTCAAAATAAAAACACTATTACCAATACACCCAACCATATATCAACCAATAAAAAAATAAAGTAAAAAATATTACCAATAAATTTTGCATTAAAAACCAAAAACGACACTTATTTTGAAACAAAAATTCTATTCTAAAACGACAAATAATTCGAAACGGAGAGAGTACTAGTGTATGTTTACAAGCATCACCTCACTTCAACTTGAAACACGATTTGGATATCAATATTAAAAGCAAATTTTGTATTTTATGGCATTTTTATCTGAAGGTGATAAACTCCATCCAAATCTTTGTACCAAACAAATATCAAACCACCACTCTATTGTTAAACGAGAAAACAACCATTAAAATCTTACACTTTCAAATTAAAGCCAAAAAATCTTTAATTCGTGTTTGAGCCAAAAAAATCTTTAACTTTTAAAAATTAGTCATTTTAACTCTCATATTTTGTTGACTCGACCATTTAAGAAACTTGAATGGTCAACTAATAAAACCGATTAAAAAATAAACGTATATTAACTCTTTAAACGACATCATTTTAAAAACTGGTTAAACCATTGATCAAACTACGTCATTTTTGCTTCTGTAAACACTTAAATCATCTCTTTCGTGAAACTATACCCTAAATCAACTTCATCTTTTTCACTGTGGTTTCACAAAAGAGATGTTTTAAGTGTTTACATAAGCAAAATAACATCGTTTGATTAATGTTTTAGTCAATCTTTAAAATAATGTCGTTTAAAAAGTTAACATATGTTTATTTTTTAATCGGTTTTATTAGTTGAATATTCAAATTTCTTAAATGGCCGAGTTAACAAAATATGAGAGTTAAAATGACTAATATTTAAAAGTTGAAGATTTTTTTTTAGCTCAAACACGAGTTGAAATTTTTTTTGGCTTTAATTTGAAAGTTCAAGGCTTTAGTGACTGTTTTCTCATTGTTAAACCTACACTTTACCTTTCATTTTCAAGTGGTCGTTAGATATTTTACCCTTTAAACCGTCCCCTAGTTCAATTTGGAACCGTTTTTACCCTTTAAACCGTCCCCTAGTTCAATTTGGAACCGTTAAACCGAGGAAATCGAGATATTTGAAGCAACGTCATGAAAAAAAAAGATAAAATATATGCGTCACGCATGATGAAAAGAAAATGCTAAATATATAGTTGGGCAATTCTCTTAAATAGCCTTTTTTAAGTTTTTGTCACAAAAATAGCCCTCAAAAAATAAAATGACCAAAATAGACTTTTTTTTTTGAAATTTTGATTTTTTTTTTTTTTTGAAATTTGAAACTCTAACCTCAAACTCACTCCTTTACTCTAAACCCTAAAGTCCAAATTAGTTAACCCTATGGGCATAAATGCATATAAATGAATTTTTTAGCTTCTAAAAAAAACATTTTGGTCATTTTCTTCATTAAAACCTATTTTTGTGACAAACAACCTAAAAGAGGCTATCTAAGGAAATTTCTCTATATAGTTCCACTTTGATTGTTTAGCAAAAGGGGAAGGGGGGGGCTCATTAAAAGGATATATGTTGCCTACTGGTCTTGTAATCAGCTGGGCCTTTTAACTTCTAAGACCATTAATGTATCTAAACGGGTTCCATCCACAGTTGATAATTGAAACGGGTCGGTCCGTCCTCATAAGAGTTGTTGTCTTGTTGATAAGTTATCATCATTCAAGTAATTTTTAAAAACAAACTTATCAAAAAGAACATCAAATATTTTACATTATTTATTTGAAATAACAAACTAAGTCGGAGAATTAGATAGAAAATGTCTAATATATAAAGAGATATTCAATTGTAATTAGTACGAGGTTTTTTGGAAAGGAGTCCAAAAATAAATTTATGGACCAGTTTTTTAGATTTTAAAGTGGACAATATCGTACTAATCGGACAATAAAGAGTTGGACATAAGATTTCACAATCCTAACAATTGGTATCAGAGCAGTTGACAATAAATCTGAAAAAAAAAACAAAATCTCCTTCAAAAAAATGAATGGTATCTTATAAAAAAGAAAGAGAGGTGTGTGGCTGATATCAATTCAAAAAATCTTTAAAAATACACGAACCATAGCATTATATTATTTAACTAGTTCATTGTGTTCGACTAAATGTTTGATATTGCTATACAAAATGTAGACTTTGATTCCCATTCTGTTATTGAAGATTATAGATGCAGTTTATTGGAATGTCCAACATGTTATAACTTATAAATAAAATTATTCATCTTTATATGTATATTCCATGTGAAATTATTGATTGTAGACTTAGTGTGATTAATTTGTAGATTTATTGATTTGTGTATCGGAAGAGAACTATTTCGTCGCAGTCATACAATCATACATGACCGATTCATCTCTTTTAGACGCTGGGTCGTTATGTACAATAAGATAAAATCAACTCTTATCATGAAAATATACACATACGGCAGGGAAAAACAAATATCCTAGTTTAATAGTCGTAATCCTGATTGAATTACAATAGTAAAAATCTTCACTCAACGCCCATATTATGAACAATAATTGCCGGAGATGTTGTAGATATGGTTTTAAGAGCTAAATATTAAAAAAAAAAAAAATGTTGAGGTTTTTAGAAAATGTGGTTTTCTAATAGATCTCCCAATCTATAAATAAGGATTTTTGTTGTTGCAACTATGTTTTTATATTACATTATAAACAACACGATGTTGACCTAAAACTAAAAACAAGACAATTTAGGAAATATGCTTTCTTATAGTTAGTTTGTTATAGATTTGTAGAAGAGTAGTTTATGTGTGTATTTTAAATATTAACTAGATTTTGATTCGCGCTTTAAAAGCGTGGAATTTATTATTTTTTAAATTTTATAAAATTATATGTTGTTATATAAGATAATGTGATATGTTTAAAGTTGTGTTTTTTGTTTACGTTTGAAAAATAATCATGGATGTTAAATATGCTATACAAAGTTGTATATTTATATTTATATAAATTAAATTTTAAGAAGTTATTTTTTAAAAAAATATTTTTTAATTGTTTAATTTATTCTGAAGTATTATATTTACAAATATAATACTAAAGATATTTCTTTTGCATATTTTAATATTATCTTTTGCATATTTAATTTTTAGTTACTTAGATTTATATATTTGTTCAAACCAAAGAAAAACATAACTATAACATGTTGTAAAAATGAAAGTTTATGATTTTGTTATTCCAAGAATTTGAAAAATACACTATAAAAAGATACATCACTTAATTTGTATCACAAATAAGTTATATTAGTTTTAATTATTTATTACGTACGAAATTAAGTATATGTAATTATTATAAATACTTAACTATTCCAAAAAGGTTAGTTAAAAAGAAATTTACGATGGATACGCTAAACCTTTACCAAAAGTAAATACTATAGTTAATTAGCATTTATGTTTTTGTTTTGATTTGTAAAGGAAATTGTTTGACATTAAAAATAAATATATTCATTACCATAAATATAGTGATATCTTATTTTTTCTCACTTATAAACTCATGTTTCCTTATTTTATTGTTGCCGTAAAGAAATTGTTCTTTTTGTATTTAATAATATTGATTCGTTGCCAAATTTAAAAATAAAAAATATATTGTCTCGTAAATATAATAAAAATTCAAGGGTAAAATTCTAAATTATTAAAATAGGATCCTGCTTTTAATAGTATAGATATTAATCCATAATATTTGTGCTAAAACTAGCACACCTATTAAGAAAAATTAGGACATATATGACATTAAGAATTAACAATCCCTTGACTCTAAATTTGTTTATAGAAAAAAACAATCCATTCTCTTCGCATTCAAATAAGATTTCAACATTATACCATTGAATGGATTTATGTCATTTTAAAAATAATACTATATCACAACCTGCATGGGACAACGAGCAGAAACAGACCCAAACCCCACTTGTCACGTTCTTGTTCTTATAAAAAATAATGTTTGTCACTTGTTCCTTGCCTCATTTAGAGAACTCTTCACACCTCCCAAATTCCAACTTTTTCTTCAAGTAAATTAAATAAAGAGAAGCAAATTTGTCTCTCGCTGAACTGCATGTATATAGTAATTTAGGTATACAAATTCAGAACGTGTGGTGGCCTAGTAATAATATAAAGAGAATGGTTTTCTTGTGTCCATGTTTTAAAACTCTTTAGGACATAATTGTTTTTTTTATTGGAAGTCTTATAAATTAATTTAAATTATACTAAAAGATTATGGACTGAATATCTTGAACTCATATATCTCCAAAAACTAAAATAAAAACCTTAGTTTCCACAATTGTACCCTATTACTTAGTATTCTAACTCGTGTATTGAAACCTTTTTTTTTTCTTTCTTTTTTGTGTATTGAAACCTTCATCCATGGAAAATCTTTAAATACATCAATTGAGCTAACAATGAATGTTCTTTTGTGCTCTTTGATGAATGCTTACAGTGCCTTTATTATATACTCCTTCCGTTCCATTAAGATAGATGTTTTAATGTTTTCACACATATTAAGAAAATACATTAATCATACATCGTTTTTAGAAATTATCAAATTCCAATACATTTTAACCAATAGTCTTTCAATAAATTCAACTAATTTTATTGAAATTTGTAAATTTTGTATAGAAAATATAAAAAATACATCTTTGTGAAACAATTTATTTTTGTAAAACATTTATCTTAGTAGAACGGAGTAATAATTATAACTTAACTAGCCTCTAATAGGATATTGTTTGTATCCTAATACCATGGAGTATATAACTATTGTTCATACCCACCAATAAAGAGCGCGTCTTTAATTGACTAATCCTTCATCATCTTCTTCTTAGGATAATTAATTATGCTCTCGCCTGAACGAGTTTATCCGTCTATCAAATAATATGATAATAATTAAAAAATTACAAAGACATTGGTAGGTAGTAACTTGCTACAACTTCCCCTTACACGAAGAGCCAAATAAATGGATTTAGATGAAGAAAACAGGATAGGGGAGACAAATGTTAAAGGCTTCTTTGCTTGGTGCCTTGGCCCTACGCTTTCCTTTATCAATCAACTGTCTCTAGGACCTGTATGTGCCCTACCATAATCATATATCCCTTTTTTCTTGTTGTCACGCGTCCTCATTTCCTCTATTTTTCTTTTTGTTCTGGATAACTCTTCTTTCACATCATCCAATTTGTTTGTAGCGACAAACTGGTAGTTTTATCACAATCCGGGTGTCTTTTAGTTTTCTTCATGGACTGGAAATTTCATTTTAGGCAAATCTAGAACTTTCTGAATGTCAATGTTTTTAACATCAAATTGTTTGTTATTAGAGACAACATTAGTAGTTTAGAAAAGATCATAAATAATTATATAAAATAGATAGATTGTTCCACTTATTACTAATTGATTTTAAGTTAGAAATCTATATGGTCTAACATGATATCATAATCCGATACATACGGTACAACTCAATTCATATCGATTTAGTTCAAAGTTTACCCATAATTCTTATATGAACAGTCTAAAATTAATGTTCAAATAACTATTTCGAAGGAGCATATTAAAAATCAAACATTCTTTATTAATTATTGGAAGAAATCTTAAATAATATATAAGTTAAATGAATTAGTCTATTTATCACCTATTGATTTTAGATTATAAGGGTATGATTAACCCAAGAACCCCATGAGGAGTTCTTGGAAAATATTTAAATTAAAAAATTAAAAATAAAAAACGAACCAATCACGGGCTGTCACGTGTCAGTGGGATCCGTGACCAGTGTAAAAAACCCTTAAATTTGGTTCTTAATTAACAACTTTTAAAATCAACTTTTATACTATTCATGTGACTCATCGCTTAAGAATCTCTCCTAAGAAACCCCTTTAATCATGGTCTAACCATGTCTATTTTTAACATTTACAGTGGTAGACATAGAAACCATATAAATTCGATATTGCCTTCATTCTCTTATAAGCCATTTGAATATTTTATAATTTCCTAATATTTCATAAGTTTTTTTTTTCTGGTCAACTGGAAGTTGAAGTAACATACATATATGCACTATTTTAAAAAACAACAAATCAGAGAAGATTTGATTTGATTTTTTTTTTCCTTTTACTAATAAGGCGTAGCATGGGTCATGAAGTTGTTGCTTCTACATAGTATATACTTGCATAGAGTTTTGTTTCATTTTAATTAGGATGTTTAATTTCATTGGTGTTTTGTCAATAAACTAGAACATCCATGATTTTATTAATTACAAAGTATCCATACCTAATGAACAAATTGTGACTTGGATGTCAAATACATGAGAAATCTCCAATTACCACAGTAGCATAATAACCCGTAAGGCATATAATTCAGTAAACTTGAAAAACCAAGCGTACGTATCGTATTACTAAACGGACATTGAACACGCAATAGTTAACGATATCCATCTTCTTGTAAATTGTAAGTTTTTTTTTTCTTTTTTGGTCAAAATAAATTATTAAGTTTAAGAAGGAGAATAAACCCAAACCAATGGATTTGGGCTAGTGGCATTTGAAAGTTATCCCCAATACGGTGAACCCGCAGTTCGATCTCCGTTGATCATCCGGACTGTCTTAAATGATAAGAATACGTGGATGTTGTGGGCTTCGTGAGATTAGTCGGTTGACTACGGTCGCCGGAACCCCACGGTTATAAAAAAAAAAAGAAAAAAAAGAGAATAAACCCTAGATACTTGTTGCCCGTTGGGATATGCCAACCTTTGCCTAACCCATCGGGTCAAAAAGTTATCATGCTCTACTTACCAAGAATGGTATATCCTCCGGTTCTGCCTTTATCCCACCATTACGTGTCTACTTATAGTATTTGATTATTTTAATATTCTCTATCAAAAAACTAATATAAATGTTGGCTCCTCTCCGAATATTCGAAGCTCATCTCTCTCTCTCTTCACGACTTCACGCATTTTTAGTTCTCTTCTTTTATAAAAACTCGTCTCCTCCTAGAGAGTTTTCTATATACACATATACATAGGGGTTAGTAAGAAATGTTTTTTTCTAGAGCAAAACGTGTTACCGATCCACTCGCTGATGAGGTTAGGGCTCAGCTCGTTGGATGCAGTTTCAGCAGCGGCAGCGAACACACCGGCGACGAAGACTTCGACGATGATTCCCCTTGTCTTTCCGATCTTGTCCAAGGGTACTTCTTGGAAGATGAAGTTAATAACACCGTTCATGAAGAGTCACGTTGGTGTGATAATGATAATAATGATTCTGATTCAGACTCATCTTCTGACTCCGAACGTGCCCACCTCCAAGATTATGCAGAAGATATTGCCAAACTTTTAAAGAACTCTCTCAACGAAGACACATACGGACGAATGGTGTTGTTCCACGTGGCAAAAGCGATGGAAATGCTGTCGTTGTCTACTATAGTATCTGATCAAGAACAGCGTGCCGTTTTAAGACGTAAACTCATGTCTATTCTTAGAGAGCTCAGACACAATGCTGCCATCTGTAAAACCAAGTGGAAATCCTCCGGCGGTCTTACCGCCGGTAACCACGAGTTTATCGACGTCATCGTCGTCGCCACGTCATCTCAGACCATACGTTACATAGTCGATATAGATTTCAAGTCGCAGTTCCAGATTGCTAGACCGACGGTGCAGTACGCGCGTGTTCTCCAATCACTTCCGACGGTTTTTGTCGGAAGAGGGGATGATCTGAAAAGGATATTACGGGTAGTTTGCGATGCGGCAAGGGTGTCGCTTAAGAGCCGTGGCCTCACGCTTCCGCCGTGGAGAAAAAACCGTTACATGCAGACGCGTTGGCTTGGTTCATACAAACGCACCGCTAACTTAATGCCGTCTGCTCCGGCTGGTAACACCGTTATGTGTCGTGCCATTGGGTTCGATAACGCCGTCGGTGGCCGTCTCTTTGTGCGGACTCGATAATATTAAATGATAAAAAGCCACGTGTCGTTTTAAAATTCATTTTTCAGACTTTTTAGAGAATAATTATTTAGAATTTTCTCGTCTATAACTATAAAACAAATGTGATAGAAAACAAACAAAATAAAGACAAAAATAGTTCAGATTTTACGAAGAATAAACAATTTTACGCGGAAAATGAACATTGTAAAGAAATCACAAATGTTTACAACAATTATCTGATGTGATAGAAGATAAGGTGTGTGTTTCAAAAAAAAAAAAAAAAAATAAGAGCATCATTATCCAACTCTGTTAATGGAGTCTTTTGCATATTTTGTAAACAATGTAAGAGATCGTTCTAAAAACTTTTAAATAAAAATTATATCTTACACTGTCTGTGGATCCCATTGACACATGTTAGTTCCTGATTTTCTTTTAATTAGATAAAAAATAAGAATCTTATTAAAGATAATAATATTCTAAGAGCACGATCAACACACATCTTTTAAGGGGGACCCGCATCACACGGAAATCAAGACAAAAAAAGTTTTAAAGTTGCGAAAAAAAGAGATGATTTTATTGGGTATTTTGTACTATTAACGGACTCTATTGACACGTGACGGTCTGCGATTGGTTGAATTTTTTTTTGGAGGAAAGCAAAAAAAAAAAAAAAAACTATTTTGTCTCTGCTTTGATTGTGCTCTAAGATCATGATTAAAGGAGTTTCTTAAGAGGGGTTCTTAAGTGATGGATTCCATGAATAGTGTAAGAACTGGTTCTAAAAGTTGTTAATTAAGAATCGGTTTTTAAAGGTTTCTTACACTGTTTACGGACCCCACTAACACGTGGCATCCCATGATTGATTCATTTTTTAATTTTTTTTTTATTTTTTGTTAACACTTTCCAAGAACCCTATGAGGGGTTCTTGGGTTAATCATGCCTAAGACCATGATTAACCCTAAGAACCCCAATTGGGTTCTTAGGATTTTTTTTTCTTCTTCTTTGCTGTTTTTTCTAAAAAAAAAAAAGGAATTAACCAATCGTGGGTCGCCACATGTTTGTAGGACCCCTGAACAGTATAAGAATTTTTTAAGAGTTGACTCTTAGAGAAGAGGTGTAAGAGGGAGAGAATTACATTATAAGTCACATTCTCAGTTTATTATTTCACTCTAAGACACTTTTTATTCCACACACACTTTTGCACAGTTTTTGATGCATTATCCTTCCATCCTAACTACTACAAGGCTATAATCTAACTAAGAGTCTAATTAATATTTAACTATTATTAAAAAGAACAATCTAGCTTTCTTACTTATTACTTCTTTTTGGTATTTTTTTTTAGATTCACAAGACTAGAATTTTAAACAATTATTTTAATATACATAGATTTTGAGTTAATGAGTACATAATTTTGAGCTACGCATATTGTTATTATTTTTGAAGATTATTGATAAATCTAGAAGAAAGATACATATGCTTTATTATTTTATATTTCTTAGTTAAAAATAATTATTGGTGTACATGGATATTTATGCATTTGTAAATCATTTTACATAGTTGAAATTTACGTGTACATTTGGACACCATTTGGCTATGCCCATGTTGAAATTTGCAAATATGCTAGTAAATTTAAAAAAATAATGGCAAGGTGTACATATAGATATTAATAAACTAGTTTATATGTGGATAATGTTAAAATCATATTGGTGAAACGGTGTACATGTTGATCGTATGAACACATCTGTTTACACGCACTTGAAACATATGGTGATGTACATGTCAATAGTTTAAAAACAATGTACATATAAAATTGTAAAAGTGTCCACTTTATATAATATCCATGAGTACACTTAATATAACTTTTACATGTATTTTTTATATGATATTCTTAAGTTGTAATGCAAATTACCTTATATAATATATATGAAAGGTAATGTGAACCATCTTTTGCAGCATTTTTAGAAACATATTCATCTTGTACCATATCTATGTACTTCAAAGTTGTATTGTACATATGTACACTTACATTATATTGTACATATGTACATTTATATGATATTGTACATATGTACACTTATATGATATTGTACACCTACAAAGTTATGTTGCCAGTTGATGAATATGGTTATTGTATGCAACTTGGAAATCCAGCAAAGATGGTATTGTATATTAATTTATTATTACACATGTGGATAATGTTAAAATCATATTGGTGAAACGGTGTACATGTTGATTGTATGAACACATCTGTTATACGCACTTGAAACATATGGTGGTGTACATGTCAATAGCTTTAAAATAATGTACATGTAGAATTGTAAAAGTATCCATCTTATATAATATCTATGAGTACACTTAATATAACTTTTATTTCTTATATGATATCCTTAAGCTGTAATGTAAATCACCTTATACAATATCTATGAAATGTAATGTGAACCATCTTTTTCAGCATTTTTTAAAAACATATTCATCTTGTACCATATCTATTTACTTCAAAATTTTATTGTACATATATATACTTATATTATATTGTACACCTACAAAGTTATGTTCAAAATAATGTCTCTAGTATCTATGTTTACAAGTTTTTAATGTACATAATGATAAGAATAATAATTTTAGTGTACATAGTGGTGTATTGTGTTTTATAGGTTCTTAACATAGTGGTGTATTGTGTTTTATATTAG
>MU106400.1:0-114768 GCA_012274485.2 Sinapis alba | reverse complement strand
TTTTATATATCTTAGTTAAAAATAATTATTGGTGTACATGGATATTTATGCATTTGTAAATCATTTTACAGAGTTGAAATTTACGTGTACATTTGGACACCATTTGGCTATGCCCATGTTGAAATTTGCAAATGTGCTAGTAAATTTAAAAATATAATGGCAAGGTGTACATATAGATATTAATAAACTAGTTTATATGTGGATAATGTTAAAATCATGTTGGTGAAACGGTGTACATGTTGATCGTATGAACACATCTGTTTACACGCACTTGAAACATATGGTGATGTATATGTCAATAGTTTAAAAACAATGTACATATAAAATTGTAAAAGTGTCCACTTTATATAATATCCATGAGTACACTTAATATAACTTTTACATGTATTTCTTATATGATATTCTTAAGTTGTAATGCAAATTACCTTATATAATATATATGAAAGGTAATGTGAACCATCTTTTGCAGCATTTTTAGAAACATATTCATCTTGTACCATATCTATGTACTTCAAAGTTGTATTGTACATATGTACACTTACATTATATTGTACATATGTACATTTATATGATATTGTACATATGTACACTTATATGATATTGTACATCTACAAAGTTATGTTGCCAGTTGATGAATATGGTTATTGTATGCAACTTGGAAATCCAGCAAAGATGGTATTGTATATTAATTTATTATTACACATGTGGATAATGTTAAAATCATATTGGTGAAACGGTGTACATGTTGATTGTATGAACACATCTGTTATACGCACTTGAAACATATGGTGGTGTACATGTCAATAGTTTTAAAATAATGTACATGTAGAATTGTAAAAATATCCACCTTATATAATATCTATGAGTACACTTAATATAACTTTTATTTTTTATATGATATCCTTAAGCTGTAATGTAAATCACCTTATACAATATCTATGAAATGTAATGTGGACCATCTTTTTTAGCATTTTTAAAAACATATTCATCTTGTACCATATCTATTTACTTCAAAATTTTATTGTACATATGTACACTTATATTATATTGTACACCTACAAAGTTATGTTCAAAATAATGTCTCTAGTATCTATGTTTACAAGTTTTTAATGTACATAATGATAAGAATAATAATTTTAGTGTACATAGTGGTGTATTGTGTTTTATAGGTTCTTAACATAGTGGTGTATTGTGTTTTATATTAGATTACTTACACAATACATATTAGATGAGTACTTTAGTCTGGTGGTTACAAATGATTATTCTTGACGTTCAACACACATGTTTGATTTATGAGTAACATAATTTTTTTTTAGTGTTCCTTTAATGTTTTTCAGTGAGTGGCATTTTTATAATTTTATTTTCATCTTCCTAAAATCAATTAAGGTTTTCTGCAATTTCTCTTTATGGCCGCCAATCTTTTTTCACCTTATTCATCATTTTTTCCCTTCTTTTTTATTTTACCTTCAATCCCGTAGATATTTCCTTTAAGACCCGATGTCAAGCTTTTCAATTCGAAAAATTAATTTTTTTGAAGAGGTGAACGATAATTTTGCCACTGAATTTAGAGATTTGCCCACAAAATTCAAAAGATCACTAATACTGATCGATTTTGCTCATATCATATTAATGGTCTTAAAGTTGGGTTTCAATGGTGAACATATAATGTGTAATAAATATCGTTACATTTTTAGTTAGCTTATTATTAGGATGAATAATTGAAATCTGTGCAAAAGTGTGTGAGGAGTACAAAGTGACTTATTGTGTAATAAATATCTAGAAAGTGACCTATAATGTAAATCACTCTGTAAGAGGTGGGTTTTAAAAAAATTGTGGGCCCCTCCCTCTAAGAACCCTCCTAAAACCTCTATTAGTCTTGTTCTAAGGTGTTAACTGATAAGAACCGTCGGATCACGTTCAAGAGTAATATCCAAAGGTAGAAAAGTAAAAAAGATAGATCTACTGTGTTGATGGATAATATATTCTATTAATAATGTGTCGACGTGGCAACAACACGTAACGTAATTCACATGTGCATTGGATGTGACTTGGCGTAAGAAGTCACGTCCAGGTCTAGGCGCATGGGTCTGTCGTGTAGTCTCGACCACACCTGATATGAGCCACAGTAGACAGAACAAAAGTGGATAAAAATTGGAGCACGTGGAATAAGATAAGGTTTTATCAATATTTGAATGTTTTGCTTTTATTCTCTTGTTTTATGCGAATATTCGTTTTATTATCGACAACTGAGAGCATGTTTAATAGGGTCTCTTAGGGAGGGTCTCTTAGCGGAATTTAAGAGACAGTTTCTTAATTTTTAACTAAAAAATTAGTTTTTTAGTTTAAAGTTAAGAGACCGTCTCTTAAATCCCGCTAAGAGACCTTCTCTAAGAGACTCCCATTAAACATGCCCTAACCCTTCTGTCCCGATATTATTGCGAACGAGTCATCTATATAGCAGGGAGTCAAATTTTCAAAAGTTGCTGAGTAACTATTTTTTATACTCCCTCCGTTTTATATTATTTGTTATTCTAGATTTATACACACTTATTAAAAAAACATATAATTTTATATATTTTCAAAATAAAAACATAATTACTTATACATTTAACCATATTTTAACCGATAGAAAAATAAAATAGATAATTTATTAATGAATTTTGCGTTGGAACTCTAAAACGACATTTATTTTGAAACAAAAATCTTCTTTACAGCAACGATAAGTAATATGAAACGGAGAGAATATAATATTGTAGTAACTGTAGATCGATAAAACTATTACATGTTGGTGTAATATCTCGTTGATACATGTTGTTAGAAGTATTTTACGTTGAACAGTCTCGTTTACTTTTCTCCGTATTCATTCTTTTACTTGTAATCATGTTTTTTACACAGTTGGTTTTGTTGGTGTTAAAAGGTGAGCTAACGTTCAGAAAGTATCCATAGACGTTTTAATCGTATCTCAGTTTTGGTGTGAATCAAAAACATATTGTGTAAGCTTCAAGTTGTTGGCTAAGTCACAACGAAGGAAGAATTGTTTTGTTAATATATTTGTATTAGTGCAACGAATACGCAAAACGACGAAGAAAATGAGAAAATCAGAGCTAGAGAATCGTCTCTTGCTCTTAGAGTGTATATATATCAACCAGTTAAGTATTCTCATATCTGAAAAGTCTTGGTGTCAACAATAAACAATTTGGATTTGTTAAGAATTAACTAGTTTCCAACAATCATTCATTTTTGTATTATGATGGTGAATTTTTTTAGTGTGAAATTCCATTGTTTTTGTCAAGATTACTACCATTGTCACAGGAAATATCCTACCATATACATAAAGCCACTTTATTTGTTAAAAAATTATGGTATTTCTTAGCCATTATTGCTTCTGCAAATAGTAAAACAAAAATAAACAATATACGTATACTGTATAGTAGTCTGTATACATTCTTCTCGGTTATCTACTTCTTAAGGCATAAACAGCAAAATACTTTAGGTTATGTGTGTGGCTAAAAAAAAAAAAAAAAACGAATGAAGAAAAAGGAATAGAAAAAATGACCTTTGGAGAATGAAAGGGAACTTGAAGTGGCCTAACGAGGGAAGGGGCAGTCAAGCTTTGGGGTCTCTCCCCCACGTTTATATTTTCCCAATTGTCTCTTCGAATTGCTTTGCCTTCTTTACTATTTTCTGTGCTTTCCTATATTTATATGTATTTTTAATGATTCTCTAAGAAACAAACGAAAGATAGATGGATTGTATATGTCAACAAAATATAAAATAGTCAATGTAAATAAGTTGCACTCTACACTTATACAAGCCAGCCAAGCCTTACTATGATACATGTGTTGTCCTAAAAAGATGGAAAATAACTAAAAATAGTCACTAGATTTTAATTCTTTTAGTTCAACATCTTTATCCGAGTCTCTTAAGAAGGTCTTTTGCACTGTTCATGGATCATACTGACATGTGGGGCCGTGAACAGTGCAAGAGACAATTTTAAAAACTCTTAAATAAGAACCGCTTTTTGTACTGTTTGCGGGTCTTACTGACACGTGTCGCCCCGCGATTGATTTGGGTGATTCTAAATAGTGCACATACAGCTACAATCTTAGCAGAATCATGTGCATTGATAGTCTTTTTAATTATACTTTCTTGCACTTTTCAGATCTTTTTTTTCTTTTTGGTTTTAAAGTTGAAGTGGACCGTCCTAATAATACGCCGGCTGCCATAAATATTTAAGTTGTCGATTCAGTTGGCTAGTGGCTTCAACCGGTTATGCCCATACCGACGCTTCCCTACAGACAGATCAGATGTTGTGGATGTTGAACGCTCATAAATAATTAAATGTATTATATAAATTGTGCCAACATCTGATCACTCACTCTTGAGGCGTTTAATTTGTCTTCCATCCACTTTGGAGACATGTGGGTTCAATAAACAAAGTATGGGATCGAGTTTGCTTAAACTAGAAAATGGGCCTCGAGGTCAAGTTTGTATCCTATTTAAGGCTTCCTAATCCTCCAAACTATATGTAAAGGGTTTACACCTTTTTTATTTCCATCATGGCCTATGACTTCAAACCCAGTTATTATCCGGCTTGTTACATTTTATTTGGGTTAACAACGGAAAATCGTTATTTCCGGTTAATTAGATGCAAATATTGCTTCTTTTTTTGCAAGGTTTTATGTCAGATTTTTTTGTCGTAAAAATTCGAATTTACTTTGTTCATATTCGACTGAACTGCATTTTTGATTCTGTAAAATATCCAAGACAAAAGTTTTGAAACCACTAGCTAATTATCAAAGATATACTTTACCAATTCAATATAAAATGATTTTGTAATTAAATTCCCATCTTTTAGTTTACATTATAAGCATGCTACAAAACTTACTGCATTGTATAATAACTCAACAAATAGAGTATTGAAAAAATTCAACAAATAGCTACACAGATTCAAAAAGTTTGTTGCACAAAAAAAAGGAGATTCATAAAGTTTCTTATTTTGGTTTCAAAAGATTCAGTCACTTTGTTACCAAACATTTGGAACTTACATGTAACATTGTTCTAGATAAGAGCTTTGTTATATCACACATATAGAAACAAAATTAATAATGGCAGAAAGTAAAGGTGTCTGCAAGCAGGAAAAAAGAAGACAGTACGAAGATGATGAGGGACACTGGATATCGACACGTGGGCAAAGTGCTGATCTAAGACAAGCAGTCCAACTTGGCATTTCTAAGATTCTCTGTGTTTGCAGATAAGTGGTCCCCACTCTTAAGAAATACACGTAATTACATATGAATTCTCCAGTGGCCGGATTTCAAGCCCAGGTCACGGAACTCACAACCGTAAACCATTTACCACCAGAGCTAGAAGCGCCGGTTACCAAGTTCAATCTTGAACTAAAACACTATTCTAACACGTTTTTTTTGCATAGACATCATCAATCACCCACCTTCTTAGAGCATGAACATCGCGGTTTTTAAAAGGGGGTGTTTACACTGTTTTGACGCATGGGTCCTACCAAAAATTTAAGAACCAGTCACCAAAACTGCAGATTAAGGACCGGTTTTTAGAAAAATTTTGCACTGTTTGCGGGTCCCACGACACGTGGCGACCCGCAATTGGTTTTTTTTTTTTTTTTTTTTTTTTTTAAGAAAAAACTGAAAACTTAAGAACCCCATTTGGGGGTTTAGGGATAATTATGGTCTTATGGTTTGGTCAGCTAAACCGACACTTTAAAGTGAGTTAGTAAAAGTTTTTCTGATGGTACTCGAGTGTAAAGTTTTAGCAAATAATAACGTAGATATTTGATTTTGTTGTGTGTCGTCTTGTTCTCTAATAGAATGTTATAAAAGGTTTAAATTGACGCTTGATAGAGAAGATAATTTCACGCCTTTGCCTTCTTTGTCAACTTTCTTAATTCATCTAATCACGCATCTAAAGCTATAGTAATAAAACATGTTTCTATTCTATTTTTCAATTAAATTAAATATTCCACTTCTAGAAAAACGGCAGGGGTAAAAAGGTCAAAGAATAAGTAGAGTGTCGGATAATGAAGACTGAATAGATGGGAGAGAGTGCAACAAAATCCACGCGGAAAGACAGCTGTTCTCATGTTGCCATGTTGGAATAACATTAATAAAGTTTTTAAAAGAGTATTTTCTTCAAAATAATATTAATATTTTAATATTGTCTAGCTATGTAAGTAAATTTTAAAATCTCAATAAAAAGCAGACCAATTATAATAAAAGTTATAAAACATGTGTGATACAAGATTTTCTAGAAATTTTAAAATATCTTCTTTGAGATATTTATTTATGTTTTTATACGTTTTCAAAATTTTCTTATATTTAAGCTGGTTAAAAATTCCTAAAGTATATCCCATTGGATATGCTCTTACTACATTCTATATTTCTATATTATTGATACAATTTACACATTTTGTATAATTTATTATGTGTTGCAAAAATTGGTAAAGAAAATCTGAAAGTTAGTTAGGAAATTTAGCATCATATATATCCACTTTTTGACCAAAAATACACACTTTAAAAATGTAATTTTAACCAATGGATAACAAAAAATTTCCAGAAATAAATAGAATCCATACAAAAAATTGAAACCATATATACCAACATATAGAATTCAAAATCAAATCAACACCTATAGTTCATTTCTGAATTAGGAGATTACAGTTTGAGTTCTTCCAATAAACTGATGTTCAAAACTAATTCACGACCATGTTTAATTACGGCTTAATCATTTCAGATGTTTAAAATGATAAGAATATCTGAATCTGAATCCTCACATTATCTTCATGATCTTCACGTTAAGTCTTTAGAAACATGGCTTTTTATCACATTCATAAACATGGATTTTTTTTTTGTGTTTTGACAAAAAATGAGAAACACTAGAACATGAACTAATAACGTGTAATATACGAGAGACTATTCGTGTCGGCTGCAGTTCGCGAAGTAGGTCATACGTGCTTCATTATTAAAACTCTTTAAAAAAAATTAAATTTTAATTACAAGTAATTATAAATAAATAATGACGTGGCACTACACTACAACACTTCTTCTTCTCCTCTCCTCTCCTTATTATTCTCTCATTCTCTCTCTTTCAGAAAACTAATGAGAGAAACTAATTCAAAGTATATTCCGACAAGAGTTTGGTGAGGATTACCGGCGGTGGATCCGACGGAAAGATGGCAAAGACTGAATTTTTCGATTCGGATCCGACGGTAATTGCGAAAGCGAAGGAACTGAAGCGTGAGATGAAGAAACTGATTCGGACCATCGAGGAAGAAGATGCTTTGAGCGTTCAGACAATCGATCAGTTGCAGGAGGCTCTGTCTTCGTTCAAACAAGCGACGAAGACGAAGAAGATGTCGAAATCTTCTTCTCTTGAGATGCTCGAGACAGTGTCTTGTCCTGAGGAGTTTCGTTGTCCTCTGTCTAACGAGCTCATGCGTGATCCCGTCGTTTTGGCTTCTGGTCAGGTCAGTGACGTCACATTCATTAAATCTAGAGCCTTTTCTTTTGATGAAATTAACCCCAAAAAAAAAGATTTTATCTTTGAAGATTATTCTGCATTTTCATTTATAATATCCCTAGAAATTGAATTATATAAAAAAAAATTATAAATGAAAATTGAGTTGAAATTAATTTTAGATTATATAAAAAAATGTGTGTTTTTTTTTGCAGACATATGATAAGTTATTCATACAGAAGTGGTTGAGTTCAGGGAACAGAACATGTCCGAAGACTAAGCAAGTTCTGTCTCACACAGGATTAACTCCAAATCTTTTAATCAGTGATATGATCTCAAAATGGTGCAAGACGGTTGGGGTAGATATGATCTCGAAGCAGCATCAGCTCAACCATGTAAATGAAGAGAAAGGTGTCACTAAATCAGATCGTGAGGTTTTGAACTCTTTGCTCTGTAAAGTCTCCTCTTCGAACCTTCAAAATCAAAAATCAGCTGCGAAGGAGCTAAGACTTTTAACCAGGAAAGGCACTGTGTTCCGAGCTCTTTTCGGTGAATCTTCAAATCAAATCAACCGGTTAGTGAATCCGTTGATGAGTTTGAACCAAGATGAGGAACTTCAAGAAGATGTGATCACAACATTGTTGAACATATCAATACATGATGACAACAACAAGAAGCTAGTCTGCGAGAATCCTAATGTGATTCCTCTCCTGAACGATGCATTGAGGCGTGGAACGGTGGCAACAAGAAGCAATGCAGCTGCAGCGATCTTCACTCTCTCTGCGCTTGATTCAAACAAAGTACTTATAGGCAAATCAGGAGTTCTGAAACCGCTTATCGATCTTTTGGAAGAAGGGAATCCATTAGCTATCAAAGACGTAGCTGCAGCGATCTTTACTCTCTGTATTGCTCATGAGAACAGGAGTAGAGCTGTGAAGGACGGAGCTGTTAAGGTTTTAGGTAAGAAAATCTCTGATGGGTTGTATGTGGATGAGCTTTTAGCTATATTAGCAATGCTTGTTACTCACTGGAAGGCTGTGGAGGAGCTTGGTGAGCTTGGTGGGGTTTCTTGGTTGCTGAAGATAACTAGAGAGAGTGAATGCAAGCGTAACAAAGAGAACGCGATTGTGATATTGCATACAATATGTTTCAGTGATAGGACAAAGTGGAAGGAGATTAAAGAAGAGGAGAGTAGTTATGGAACGATAACAAATCTTGCACGTGAAGGAACCTCTAGGGCACAGAGGAAAGCAAATGGGATCTTGGATAGGTTAAGAAAAGCTATGAATCTCACTCACACGGCCTGAGAGAATGCTCTAAAATCCATGGTTTTACGTATATTAGGTTGGTTGTAAGTAGAAATCTGTGTGAATAGTTTTTTGTTTGTTTGATGTTTTTTTTTTTTAATTCCGAATTAATAAAGGGAAATTGGTCTGTATGACCATGAAAAAACTTGTAATTCATTGAATAACCATTTTACCTAATGTTTCTATATACGGCGTTAACTTTATAAATTAATACTGTAATGCCCCTTCTTGCAACCGGTGAAACCTTGTTTGCAAAAGTAAATTGTGGCTTCCTCAAAAGGTAAAACGTGGCTTCCTCAACTTCATAGCTTCTCCTTTTTATTTTGCTTGGTAACTTTCAGATTTTGATTTCCAGATCTTGATTTACAACTTCGCTCTACCTGATTTCTAGATCTTGATTGCCTTCACTATTTCTACACGGATCATTTCAATTTTTGTGACATCGTCCCTCACCGGCCGGCGTTAAAATTGCAGCAGTGGATAGTAACAAACTGTTCCTATTCCACTTCATCTCGTTGCTTCTTCTTAGATCTCTGGAACTTTGGTAAGTTCTCAGGTGTTTGTCTTCGATTATCTTCATCTTCTCTTTGTCTTTTGATATTTTCTTTTCGATGTGGACTACTCTCGGAATAAGGGTTCTATAATATATAACTCTGAAACATCAGATCCAACGCATGTCGGATCTGCATTTCGGCGACGGAGTTGGTAAATTGATTCAGGTTGGGATTTCTCCGGCCGCTTTTAGGGTTTGTTAAATTTGAATTGTGCTTCTTTAACGGAGATACAATGTATATATTGTATTTCGATGGATTGTTGAATGGAATAGCTCATAGATAGGATAATATCTTTTTCTTTTATTCTATTTCAAATGAAATGGATGGAAATTTATTTGTTCGAGCTATTCCATCTGAGTTAACTCAATTAAACTATTCCTTTAAGAATAATATATATAAATTGTTTGCTACGCTTGGATGCACTTGCATTTTTGTCATAGTGTATTTTGAGTTGTTTATTTCATTTATGGTTTATGGTTTGCTCGTTGTGATTAGACTGCCATACATGTTAATTGTGTCATATCTTATATATGTCGTCCATAGAAGAAGAATTTAGTTTTCCGTGTGAAGAAGCCGTCCATTATAATTTGCTAGCGTTCATACATAGCACAAAATCTGCATGGTCTATTCTACTTGAAATGGAATGCCCAGTTTCGTTTATTCGTACCATTCTATCTGAGATCCATTTCGATGATTTGCTCTTCGTCTTATTGTGCAGGTTTGGCATGAGACTTAGGTCTTTCATATAGATAGTTCGAAACAGGAAATAAGCCCACTGGAAAGAACATGTTTAACAACTACTTCAACCTTCGTTGGATCAAGGTGCTCAAGAGTGCATTGGAAAATGAGGACTTGGCGATGTTGGCTGCAGTGGATGAGGGTTTATATTTCCCCAACTTGGGTTTAGTGTTCACTGTCATGTCTTCACTTACCAATCCCCCATTAGTTTTCTATGTTATGTATGTCAATGCTTGTTGTACTATACAAAAAATAGCAAATAACACAGTATGGAATATGAAATAGACCCTCACATAATAGGCATTGTAAATGTTTATTATCATATAACAGCCATATATTATAATTAAATTAATATTTGCATCATTTCATTTATCCAAAATAGAAGGATTGTGAGTGTTTCGTATAACCAACACATAGTTTGTGATTACATGGGTTATATATGGCTTACTATCTACATTAGATCATATCTAGCTTAAAACTACATTTGCTTCGATACTATTCTATATATTAAACGTGGAATGGAACATAATTTTTTCTATTCTTTGTCACCGTAAGACAGTATACTATCACCTTCTTTACCTATGCAATTCATGATTGTAGCTATAGTTTCTATTTCCAACTAGGGTTTGGGTTTCCATCTAGGTCAACCATTACATATTTTCCTTACATCATTGACATTTCAACACTATTGAAATAATGCTGATGCTCTTCCACTTAGAGCTACATGTGTAATTATACTATTTTATCTAGAATACTTTATATGGAAACTCATACAACTAGTATAGAATCGTTATGTTTGACTCGCCGTTACGTTAACATAGTTTCTCGTACACTTCCAGCTGTTATCTACTCATATTGATGCATATCCATTTTCTCATATATGTTGAAAGAGTTGTGTCACGCGCTCCCTAACTTACGTGAATATTACCATGCAACACAAACAACCACGTCATTTGCTTTATAATATGGAACCGGCAACCGTTTACGTTAAGGGGCATAACCGGATGGAAGGAAGCCAAAAAGCCTGACAATGAATTATGTCAAAATCATTGTTAGTTTCTTAATTTCACACTGAAAAATGGCTATCTCGCAAATAAGCCCATTAATAAATGCAGTGTTGGCTTTATTCAGTAGTGAATGTCTTGGTCAACAAGTAACTGTGTAGCTTTCGGCTGTTTTTTTTAAAGAATACAATAGTATATTAAAAACATAGAATGGTTATCATGTCGTGTTCTTCACATCTCACGGCACTACGAAACAAATCAATCTTATTCCACTCTCTCTGGAGTTTATTAACAGAGTCACGAGGTTTTATAATTTTGTGATGTAATGTAATACTCCCTCCGTTTCAGATTAATTGTCGTTGTAGAGTAAAATTTTCGTTTCAAAATAAGTGTTGTTTTATAGTTTCAATGTAAAATTTATTAATTTTTTATTATAATTTATTTTTCTATTGGTTGAAATGTGGTTAGGTGTATTGGTAGTTGTGTTTTTATTTTGGAAATATGCAAAATTAAATGTTTTCTTAATATGTGTGTCCAAGCCTAAAACGACAACTAAAATGAAATGGAGGGAGTATGATCTTTCTTGCCGTGTGTCATCTGTTATTACAAAATAAATTTACTTTATACTATTAAAAACTGAATTTAATAACAATATTCTGAAGTACACAAGTAACATAAAAATATTATTTTGAATTTGGAGATATATATGTGGAATAACGTAAAGGTTTTCAATATTTCCATACATGGCAAGAAATGCATGTAAGTAATTATGATAAAATCACATGTATTCGAAATTGCACTTGACTCGTGATTTGTAATAAGTACGGATGGATGGATGATAGAGAAAGCTGGAAGAAATGGAATATTTAATTTGTCCTTAAACCACACTCCGGTGTGTTTCCTCACCCAACTTTCACAAGAAAAGCAAAGGAAAGAAAGAATTTGATTCTTCCAAATTTTTATTCATAAGAAGTAATGTTTTTTTACAATACATTACATATTATATACAAAAGACAATGGTGGGTACCCTTAGCTTTTTAATTCTTGCCTACTAGTGGAATCATATATACAAAAGGAAAGTAGTTGTAACTCTTTCTTTTAAGTACCCTTGATATCCGCCTTATTATTAGGCAAGAATTGAGTTAGAGTCCTTTCATTACTTTGATATTTGAATGTATGCAACTATCAATTCCATCATTTTATTAACTTTCCTAATAGGAACAACCAATTATTACGATTGTAAACAGTGTTTCCTTTTCTTAATAACCAAAAAAATCTAGAATTTAAAACCATAATTTGTTTGGGCCCCGACCAAATCAGATTACATTTAATCAAACTCTTGATTTCTTGGAATTAATTAATAAACTTAAATCGCATTTTTCTGCCACATCTTAAGTAAGAGATTGTAGAGCAACTACATTATGATTCTGGTTTGGACTTTCTTCCATGGCTAAACAAAGTCATTGTTTGTTTCTGTGTGTTGTCCGACAAATAAAATTAGCTTGTTATCTGAACCATGGATGCATCCGATCATGATTCTAACTAAAATAGATTTCAACCTGATGATCAGTAGAACATGCACACTAGTAAGAAAATATTACTTAGCTATTTGGAGGCATCATATGTTCTTTTTGAACAAACATATGTTTATTCTATGTCTTGGAATTAATACGATAAAAGAGAAAGAAGAGACTTCGAAAATAATATTCCTTCCGTTTCAATATAGATGATGTTTTAGAAGGATTATTTTGTTTATATTTACATAAAGTTGTAAAATTTAAAATTAACTTTAACTTTATTGAAAACTGTTAAACCAATTAAATTTTATAATTTTTTTATAATTGGTTAACTAATTTTAAAACTATTTCTTTAAAATGCTTTTTTAGAACTATGTAATTTTCTAAATCTTTTCGACCAAAAACAAAACATCAAATAGCCAATCTCTTGCTAACAACAACATTCAACTGAGAAGCACGCTCAACAATCTCTTTCTTCTTCTTTGTTGATATATTGTGAGCAATCTCCGCAAAAAAAAGTCCTAATGGTCCTGGTTTGCTCAAGACTAGAAGTTACTTGAAAAGAGGCTGATAATAGCAAACTTGAGGCTAGTTGTTGGATTTCAAACAACAGTTGAACATTATTTATACCACTAAAACTAAGGGAAACTGGAAAAAAGGCCGAAAATAGTTTATAATGATGAAGCTAGAAGCCCATCTTTATATGACTTCCCCACAAGGCCGAGCCTGCAGTTCCAACATCATTGTGAAGCAAGCAAGAACTTTCTTCTAACAAAAGTAAGAGTCGCATTTAAAGAGAGACGAATTAATGGTTAAACCCATTTTAAGGACTAAACGCGTGCAACGTTTTTCTTACCCATTTTCAACCAATCTTCTTCCCATTTCTTAGGATGCTTCCTTCATCTTACCTCTTTACTTTAGCTATCGTCGCGTCTGCATGAGATTTGTGAATAATTAGGCATTGACTGATGTAAAATAGCCTTTTATGTTTCAATGTTTTTTTAAGTAATAGAATCCATCAACTAAAAATGAATCGTAAAACAATCTGCTAACTAAAAATTCAAGAAAAAAATCCTCAACTTTAATTATGTTAAAAACTTAGTTGAAGGATTTTCTTCCGATTCAATAATAATTGAAGAGTTTTATCATTAAAAATTATCAAATGTTTTAAAACTTCTATTATTACTTATACATTATTTAAAACTGTTATAATCGATTTGTAAACCTTTAAAACTAATTTATAATTTCTTATTATTTATTTTATAAACTAATTTATAAATCTTAAATTAAATTATCTTCAACACTTCTTAGAACTTAATATGACTTATAAATATTAAATTATTTGATATTTGACAATAGTAATATAAAAGCCTAGTGTTTGAGATCCTAATACAAAAATCAAATAATTTAATATTTGACAATAGTGATATGGAACATGCTATCCACCATCCAAACCAGGCGCATGCGGAAGTTTTGGCCATTTGGTTTGCAATACGAGAAACAAATTCTTTAGTTTCACCTTTCAAAACAGCTCTGCACCAATGTGGCACAAAGTATAAAACAGTTTTTTTGCTTGATTTAATTTAAAATTCTTTGTAAAAAATCATAACAAAAATATGAACATTAATTCCGTGAGATACTAGAGTCGCCACTTGTAGTCAGTCAACTTCCAAAAGAACACGCACACTCTCCACATGCTCTGCCCAAATCCTTCCTTCCCCAACAAAACACCAACTCACATCGTCAACGTGACTTTCTCATCTAATAGTCAACGCAACACGTGGCATCATCCTAACGGTCTTGTCTCCTTATTACCGTCTCAATATAAAACAAACGTTGTTACATGTCAAAGTGTCTCATCAAACCATGGCTTCTCATTATTCTCTTCTTCTCATCCTAGCCGTTGCTTCCGTCGTCTCTATCATCTCACCGGCGACTTCACTAACATGCTCCACACAGAACATACTCTCCTCCGACAAAACTCCTTTTCAGACATGCCTAGACCTTCCCGAACTCGAATCCTACCTCCACTACACTTACGATGCAACCAACTCATCTCTCTCCGTCGCCTTCGTCGCAACTCCATCTCGTTCCGACGGGTGGATCGCTTGGGCTATCAACCCCACGGCGACTACGATGAGCGGCTCTCAGACGTTCCTCGCTTACAGATCCGGAGCCGGCGAGGCTCCCGTCGTGAAGACGTACAACATCAGTGGAAACAATCTCAGCGAAGGGAGACTTGCATTCGAGTTTTGGAACCTACGTGTTGAAGCTTTAAACGGCGGTAGGATGGCGATTTTCACGACGGTTAAGGTTCCGGCGGGAGATGGTAGTGTGAATCAGGTGTGGCAAGTCGGCGGGAATGTGACTAACGGACGTGTTGGAGTGCATCCGTTCAGTCCGCCGAATTTGAATTCTAGAGCTGTGCTGAACTTAACCGGTACGACTAGTACCGGTGGTGGTGGTGGTGGCTCAAAAACTCCGGGGAACGCAGGGTGGATGATAACAAACGTAAATTTAGGGGTGAATTTGGGAATTTTGGTTTTGTTGGGGGCTATATTTATTTTCTGAAACCCCTTTTTCCTCGCAATAATGCAAGCCACCTTATAGTGTACTGTTTACCATTTTAGTAGTGTCATTTACCTCTTTTTTTTTTTGGGTGTAACATTTATCTCTTCCTTTTAAAACAACAACTTTTGCAGCCCCACTTCATAGCACCTCCAATGAGGTTCTACCCATTAGAGTTTTAAAACATACATATTTATATATGTACTAACTATATATGTGTATGTAATTGTGAAGTTCATAATTTTTTGAACCAAAATTATGAACCAAATGTTTTAAAAGGTTTTAGGTTGAGTTTCTCATAAAATTATGGACCCCATAACTACATACACATATATAATACATACATACATATACATATATTTTTAGAACCCATGAGCGAGAGCCCTCTATTGGGGGTGCTCTTAGTAATGGAGTATGAGCTGTTTGTTTCACCATTTTTTAAAAAAAATTTATAACCACATTATACGTTCACATTAATTTAGGCCAAACTTTTTTTTCATGGTATATGAGATTCATTTCTAAAATTTTAACAATAAATTTAATAAAACTTTATATACTATCTAAATCAATGGAATAATCACTAAAAAAATTATATTCTCTAAAGTATCGGAGACAAAAAAGTTTCAAACCTCTTTGACTATCATCCTATGTCAATGAATGATGCAACTATGCATTAAAATTTTTTTTTCATATTTCTTAAATATTTTTCCAGATATGTGGGTTAATCCTTACGAAAATAATGAGTTTTCGGTAAATGTTCTATATACTGAAACTTATATTCTTTAGTGTTTATTAAAAATTATACATATTCTACATTTGTATTAGTGTATTCCAAACCTTTTTGCATGGTACATGAGCATCTTTTCTAATTTTTTAACAATTCAGTGGAATAACTAACCACTAAGAAATCTCTATTCCCTAGAGAAATGAAGATAACAAAAGTTCCAAACCTCTTTGACCATCATCCTATGTTAGTGCACCATGCAACTATGCATTCAAAAAATTGTCATATTTTTTTGAATATTTTTCAAAATATGTGGGTTAACCCCCTACGAAAATATTGAGTTTTCGATAAATACTCTATATACTGAACTTATATTCTTTAGTGTTTAAAAAAACACACACATTCTATATTTGTATTAATCTATGCCAAAACCTTTTTAATGGTACATGATATTCAATTCTAAAATTTTAATAATTAATTTAATAAAACTTCATATATTTCACAAACCAATAGAATAACCACAAAGATATATCTATTATCTAGAGAAACATAGACAACAAAAGTTTCAAACCTCTTTGATCATCATTCTATGTTAGTGAATGATGAAACTATGCATTAAAACAAGATTTTCATATTTTTTGAATATTTCTCAACATATGTGGATTAACAACCCCTATAAAAATATTGAGTTTTCGTTAAATATGCTATATACTGAAACTTATATTCTTTAGTGTTAATTAAAAATTATAAACATATTCCACATTTGTATTAGTGTATTCCAAACCTTTTTACATGGTACATGGGCATCATTTCTATTTTTTAACAATTAATTTAATAAAAATTCATTTACTGCCTAAATTAGTGGAATAACTAACCACTAAGAAAGTTATATTCTCTAGAGAAACATAGAAAACAAAAGTTCTAAACCTCTTTGACTATCATCCTATGTTAGTGCACGATGCAAATATACATTCAAAGTATATTGTCATATTTTTTGAATATTTCTCAAAATATATGAGTTAACCTCTTTGAAAATATTGAGTTTCTGGTAAATACTCTATATACTGAACTAATATTCTTTGGTGTTTTTTAAAAATTTAGAAAAACATTATAGACTTGTATTAATTTATGTCAAACCTTTTTTCATGGTACATGTGATTCATTTCTGTATTTTTAACAATTAATTTAATAAAATTTTATATATTACCTAACTCAGTAGAATAACCACTAAGAGATCTCTATTCTCTAAAGAAACAAAGACAACAAAATTTTCAATGACCATCATCCTATGCCAGTGAATGATACAACTATGAATTAAAACAAGATTTTCATATTTTTTTGAATATTTCTCAAAATATTTGGGCTAACCCTTATAAAAATATTGAGTTTTCGGTAAATACTCTATATACTGAAACTTAAATTTTTTAGTGTTTATTAAAAAATATACATATTCTACATTTGTATTAGTATATTCCAAACCTTTTTGCATGGTACATGAACATATTTTCTAATTTTTTAACAATTCAGTGGAATAACTAACCACTAAGAAATCTCAATTCTCTAGAGAAACGAAAATAACAAAAGTTCCAAACTTCTTTGACCATCATCCTATGTTAGTGTACAATGCATCTATGCATTAAAACAAGATTGTCATATTTTTGAATATTTCTCAAAATATGTGGGTTAACCACCCCCTACGAAAATATTGAGTTTTCGGTAAATACTCTATATATCAAAGGTTATAGTCCTTAATGTTTTAAAAAAAATTCCGACCACATTGTTTATATGTATTAATGTATGCTTAAATTTTTCTAGGGTAAATTGGCAACATTTTTTATTTTTTTATAGAATTAATTTAATAAAAATTTATATACTACCAAAATTAGTGGAATAACCAAATTTTTTTCTATTATCTCGAGAAACAGAGACAACAAAGGATCCAAACCTCTTTGACCATCATCATACGTCAGCGAACATGCAACTATGCATTACAACAAGATTGTCATAATTTTTGAATTTTTCTTAAAATATGTGGGTTAACTCCTACAAAAATATTGAGTTTTCGGTAAATGCTCTATTTACCAAAGGTTATAGTCCTTACTGTTTTATAAAATTTCTAACCACAGTTTTTATATGTATTAATGAATGCTTAACTCTTTCTAGAGTAAATTGGCATCGTTTTTAATTTTTACAACATTAATTTAATAAAACTTTATATACTACCTAAATTAGTGGAATAACCACAAAGAATTTTTTATTATCTTCAGAAACAGAGACAACAAAGGATCTAAACCTCTTTAACCATCATCCTACGTCAGTGAACGATGTAACTATGCATTAAAACTATATTGTCATAATTTTTAAATTTTTCTTAAAATATATGGATTAACCAACCCCTACGAAAATATTGAGTTTTTCGATAAATGCTCTATTTACCAAAGGTTATAGTCCTTAATGTTTTATAAAATTTCTAACCACATTGTTTATATGTATTAATTTATTCTCAACTCTTTCTAGGGTAATTTGACATTGTTTTTAAATTTCATTGAAATAATTTAAAAAAACTTTATATACTGCCTAAATTAGTAGAATAACCACGAAGAAATTTCTATTATCTCGAGAAACTAAGACAACAAAGGATCCAAACCTCTTTGACCATCATACTACGTCAGTGAACGATACAACTATGCATTAAAACAAGATTGTCATAATTTTTGAATTTTTATTAAAATATGTGGGTTAACACCGCTACGAAAATATTGAGTTTTCGGTAAATGCTATATTTACTAAAGGTTATAGTCCTTAATGTTTTATAAAATTTCTAACCACATTTTTTATATGTATTAATGTATGCTGAACTCTTTCTAGGGTAAATTGGCATCGTTTTTAATTTTTACAGAATTAATTTAATAAAACTTTATATACTACCTAAACTAGTGGAACAAGCACAAATTTTTTTTTTATTATCTCGAGAAACAGAGACAATAAAGGATCCAAAAACCTCTTTGACCATCATCCTACGTAAGTGAACGATGCAGCTATGCATTAAAACACGATTGTCATAACTTTTGAATTTTTCTTAAAATATGTGGCTTAACCCCTACGAAATATTGAGTTTTCGGTAAATGCTCTATTTACCAAAGGTTATAGTCCTTAATGTTTTATAAAATTTCTAACCACATTGATTATATGTATTAATGTATGCTCAACTTTTTCTAGGGTAATTTGGCATTTTTTTTTAAATTTCTATATACTGCCTAAATTAGTGGAATAACCACAAATAATTTTTTCTTATCTCGAGAAACGGAGATAACAAAAGATGTAAACCTCTTTGACCATCATCCTACGTCAGTGAACGAGGCAACTATGCATTAATACAAGATTGTCATAATTTTTGAAATTTTCTTAAAATACGTGGGTTAACCCCTACGAAAATATTGAGTTTTCAGTAAATACTCTATTTACCAATAGTTATAGTCCTTAATGTTTTATAAAATTTCTAACCATATTCTTTATATGTATTAATATATGCTTAAACTCTTTCTAGGGTAAATTGGCATCGTTTTTAATTTTTACAGAATTAATTTAGTAAGACTTTATATACTGCCTAAATTAGTGGAATAACCACAAAAAAATTTCTATTATCTCGAGTAACGGACACAACAAAGGATCCAAACCTGTTAGACCATCATCCTATGTTAATGGACAATGCAACTATGCATTAAAACAAGATTGTCATAATTTTTTGAATTTTTCTTAAAATATGTGGGTTAACCACTACGAAAATAATTAGTTTTTCGGTAAATGCTCTATTTACCAAAGGTTATAGTCCTTAATTTTATATAAAATTTCTATCCACATTGCTTATATGTATTAATGTATGCTCAACTCTTTCTAGGGTAATTTGGCATCGTTTTAAAATTTCATAGAAATAATTTTAAAAAACTTTATATACTTCCTAAATTAGTGGAATAACCACAAAGAAATTTCTAGTATCTCGAGAAACAAAGACAACAAAGCAACCAAACCTCTTTGACCATCATCCTACGTCAGTGAACGATGCAACTATGCATTAAAACAAGATTGTCATAATTTTTGAAATTTTCTTAAAATACGTGGGTTAACCTCTACGAAAATATTGAGTTTTCGGTAAATACTCTATTTGCCAAAGGTTATAGTCCTTAATGTTTTATAAAATTTCCAACCACATTGCTTATATGTATTAATGTATGCTCAACACTTTCTAAGGTAATTTGGCATCGTTTTTAAATTTCATAGAAATAATTAAAAAAAACTTTATATACTTCCTAAATTAGTAGAATAACCACAAAAAAATTTCTATTATCTCGAGAAACGAAGACAACAAAGCATCCAAAAATCTTTGACCATCATCCTACGTCAGTGAACGATGCAACTATGCATTAAAACAAGATTATTATAATTTTTGAATTTTTCTTAAAATATGTGGGTTAAGCCCTACGAAAATATTGAGTTTTCGGTAAATGCTCTATTTACCAAAGGTTATAGTCCTTAATGTTTTATAAAATTTCTAACCACATTTTTTATATGTATTAGTGTATGCCTAACTCTTTCTAGGTTAATTTGTTATCGTTTTTTAATTTTTCTAGAATTAATTTAATAAAACTTTATATACTGCCTAAATTAGTGGAATAGCAACAACTAAATTTCTATTATCTCTAGAAACGGAGAAAACAAAGGATCCAAACCTCTTTGACCATCATCCTATGTCAGTGAACGATGCAACTATGCATTAAAACAAGATTGACATAATTTTCGAATTTTTCTTAAAATATGTGGGTTAACCCTTACGAAAATATTGAGTTTTCGGTAAATGCTCTATTTACCAAAGGTTATAGTCCTTAATGTTTTATAAAATTTCTAATCACATTCTTTATATATACTAGTATATGATAATCTTTTTTAGGGTAAATTAGTATTGTTTTTAATTATTTAAGAAATAAGTTTTAAAAAACTTAATATACTTCCGAAATTAATCGAATAACCACAAAAAAATTTCTATTATCTCGAGAAACGAAGATAACAAAGCATCCAAACCTATTTGACCATCATCCTAGGTCAGTGAATGATGCAACTATGCAGTAAAAGAAGATTGTCATAATTTTGAAATTTTCTTAAAATATGTGGGTTATTCTCTACGAAAATATTGAGTTTTCGGTAAATACTCTATTTACCAAAGGCTATAGTCCTTAATGTTTTTATAAAATTTCTAACCACATTGCTTATATGTATTAATGTATGCTCAACTCTCTCTAAGGTAATTTGGCATCAATTTTAAATTTCATAGAAATAATTTAAAAAAACTTTATATACTTCCTAAATTAGTGGAATAACCACAAAGAAATTTCTATTCTCTCGAGAAACGAAGACAACAAAGCATCCAAACCTCTTTTACCATCATCCTACATCAGTGAACGATGAAACTATGCATTAAAACAAGATTGTCATATTTTTGAAATTTTCTTAAAATATGTGGGTTAACCCCTACAAAAATATTGAGTTTTTCAGTAAATGCTCTATTTACCAAAGGTTATAGTCTTTAATGTTTTATAAAATTTCTATCCACATTTCTTATATGTATTAATGTATGCTCAACTCTTTCTAAGGTAATTTGGCATCGTTTTTAAATTTCATAAAAAATAATTTTAAAAAACTTTATATACTTCCTAAATTAGTGGAATAACCACAAAGAAATTTCTAGTATCTCGAGAAACGAAGACAACAAAGCAACCAAACCTCTTTGACCATCATCCTATGTCAGTGAACGATGCAACTATGGACTAAAACAAGATTGTCATAATTTTTGAAATTTTCTTAAAATACGTGGGTTAACCCCTACAAAAATATTGAGTTTTCGGTAAATACTCTATTTACCAAAGGTTATAGTCCTTAATGTTTTATAAAATTTCCAACCACATTGCTTATATGTATTAATGTATGCTCAACACTTTCTAAGGTAATTTGGCATCGTTTTTAAATTTCATAGAAATAATTAAAAAAAACTTTGTATACTTCCTAAATTAGTAGAATAACCACAAAAAAATTTCTATTATCTCGAGAAACGAAGACAACAAAGCATCCAAAACTCTTTGACCATCATCCTACGTCAGTGAACGATGAAATTATGCATTAAAACAAGATTTTCATATTTTTGAAATTTTCTTAAAATAAGTGGGTTAACCCCTACGGAAATATTGAGTTTTTCAGTAAATACTCTATTTACCAAAGGTTATAGTCCTTAATGTTTTATAAAATTTCTATCCACATTGCTTATATGTATTAATGTTTTTCCAACTCTTTCTAGGGTAATTTGGCATCGTTTTTAAATTCATAGAAATAATTTAAAAAAAACTTTATATACTTTCTAAATTAGTGAAATAACCACAAATAAATTTCTATTATCTCGAGAAACAAAGCCAAAAAAGCAACCAAACCTCTTTGACCATCATCCTACGTCAGTGAACGATGCAACTATGCATTAAAACAAGATTGTCATAATTTTTGAAATTTTCTTAAAATACGTGGGTTAACCCTTACGAAAATATTGAGTTTTCGGTAAATACTCTATTTACCAAAGGTTATAGTCCTTAATGTTTTATAAAATTTCTAACCACATTGCTTATATGTATTAATGTATGCTCAACTCTTTCTAAGGTAATTTGGCATCGTTTTTAAATTTCATAGAAATAATTAAAAAAAACTTTAAATACTTCCTAAATTAGTGGAATAACCACAAAAAAATTTCTATTATCTCGAGAAACGATGACATCAAAGCATCCAAACCTCTTTGACCATCATCCTACGTCAGTGAACGATGGAACTATGCATTTAAAACAAGATTTTCATAATTTTTGAAATTTTCTTAAAATATGTGGGTTAACCCCTACGAAAATATTGAGTTTTCGGTAAATGCTCTATTTACCAAAGGTTATAGTCCTTAATGTTTTATAAAATTTCTAACCACATTTTTATATGTATTAGTGTATGCCTAACTCTTTCTAGGGTAATTTGTTATCGTTTTTTAATTTTTCTAGAATTAATTTAATAAAACTTTATATACTGCCTAAATTAGTGGAATAGGCAACAACTAAATTTCTATTATCTCTAGAAACGGAGAAAACAAAGGATCCAAACCTCTTTGACCATCATCCTATGTCAGTGAACGATGCAACTATGCATTAAAACAAGATTGACATAATTTTTGAATTTTTTTTAAAATATGTGGGTTAACCCTTACGAAAATATTGAGTTTTCGGTAAATGCTCTATTTACCAAAGGTTATAGTCCTTAATGTTTTATAAATATTCTAATCACATTCTTTATATATACTAGTATATGATAGTCTTTTTAGGGTAAATTGGTATTGTTTTTAATTATTTAAGAAATAAGTTTTAAAAACTTAATATACTTCCGAAATTAATCGAATAACCACAAAGAAATTTCTATTATCTCGAGAAACGAAGACAACAAAGCATCAAAACCTCTTTGACCATCATCATAGGTCAGTGAACGATGCAACTATGCAGTAAAAGAAGATTGTCATAATTTTTGAAATTTTCTTAAAATATGTTGGTTATTCCCTACGAAAATATTGAGTTTTCGGTAAATACTCTATTTACCAAAGGTTATAGTCCTTAATGTTTTTATAAAATTTCTAACCACATTGCTTATATGTATTAATGTATGCTCAACTCTCTCTAAGGTAATTTGGCATCGTTTTTAAATTTCATAGAAATAATTTAAAATAACTTTATATACTTCCTAAATTAGTAGAATAACCACAAAGAAATTTCTATTATCTCGAGAAACGAAGACAACATAGCATCCAAACCTCTTTGACCATCATCCTACGTCAGTGAACAATGAAACTATGCATTAAAACAAGATTGTCATATTTTTGAAATTTTCTAAAAATATGTGGGTTAACCTCTACAAAAATATTGAGTTTTTTAGTAAATGCTCTATTTACCAAAGGTTATAGTCCTTAATGTTTTATAAAATTTCTATCCACATTGCTTATATGTATTAATGTATGCTCAACTCTTTCTAGGGTAATTTGGCATTGTTTTTAAATTTCATAGAAATAATTTAAAGAAACTTTATATACTTCCTAAATTAGTGGAATAACCACAAAGAAATTTTTATTATCTCGAGAAACGAAGACAACAAAGCAACCAAACCTCTTTGACCATCATCCTACGTCAGTGAACGATGCAACTATGCATTAAAACAAGATTGTCATAATTTTTGAAATTTTCTTGAAATACGTGGGTTAACCCCTACGAAAATATTGAGTTTTCGGTAAATACTCTATTTACACAAGGTTATAGTCCTTAATGTTTTATAAAAATTCTAACCACATTGCTTATATGTATTAATGTATGCTCAACTCTTTCTAAGGTAATTTGGCATCGTTTTTAAATTTCATAGAAATAATTAAAAAAACTTTATATACTTCCTAAATTAGTGGAATAACCACAAAAAAATTTCTATTATCTCGAGAAACGAAGACAACAAAGCATCCAAACCTCTTTGACCATCATCCTACGTCAGTGAACGATGCAACTACGCATTAAAACAAGATTGTCATAATTTTTGAAATTTTCTTAAAATATGTGGGTTAACCCCTGTGAAAATATTGAGTTTTTGGTAAATGCTCTATTTACCAAAGGTTATTGTCCTTAATGTTTTATAAAATTTCTAACCACATTTTTATATGTATTAATGTATGCCTAACTCTTTCTCGGGTAATTTGGTATCGTTTTTAATTTTCCAGAATTAATTTAATAAAACTTTATATAGTGCCTAAATTGGTGGAATTGCAACAACTAAATTTCTATTATCTCTAGAAACGGAGAAAACAAAGGATCCAAACCTCTTTGACCATGATCTTATGTCAGTGAACGATGCAACTATGCATTAAAACAAGATTGACATAATTTTTGAATTTTTCTTAAAATATGTGGGTTAACCTTTACGAAAATATTGAGTTTTCGGTAAATGCTCTATTTACCAAAGGTTATAGTCCTTAATGTTTTATAAAATTTCTAATCACATTCTTTATGTATACTAGTATATGCTTATCTTTTTTTAGGGTAAATTGGTATTGTTTTTTATTATTTAAGAAATAATTTTAAAAAACTTTATATACTTCCGAAATTAATCGAATAACCACAAAGAAATTTCTATTATCTCGAGAAACGAAGACAACAAAGCATCCAAACCTCTTTGACCATCATCCTAGGACAGTGAACGATGCAACTATGCAGTAAAAGAAGATTGTCATAATTTTTGAAATTTTCTAAAAATATGTGGGTTAACCCCCTACGAAAATATTGAGTTTTCGGTAAATACTCTATTTACCAAAGGTTATAGTCCTTAATGTTTTTATAAAATTTCTAAACACATTGCTTATATGTATTAATGTATGCTCAACTCTCTCTAAGGTAATTTGGCATCGTTTTTAAATTTCATAGAAATAATTAAAAAAAAATTTATATACTTCCTAAATTAGTAGAATAACCACAAATAAATTTTTGTTATTTTGAAGAAACGTGACAACAAAGCATCCAAACCTCTTTGACCATCATCCTACGTCAGTGAACGATGCAGTAAATCAAGATTGCCATAATTTTTGAAATTTTCTTAAAATATGTGGGTTAACCCCTTTGAAAATATTGAGTTTTTCGGTAAATGCTCTATTTACCAAAGGTTATAGTCCTTAATGTTTTATAAAATTTCTAACCACATTCTTTATATGTATTAATGTATGCTTAAACTCTTTCTAGGGTAAATTGGCATCGTTTTTAATTTTTACAGAATTAATTTAATAAAACTTTATATACTGCATAAATTAGTGGAATAACCATAAAGAAATTTCTATTATCTCGAGTAATGGAGACAACAAAGGATCCAAACCTCTTTGACCATCATCTTATATCAGTGAACGATGCAACAATGCATTAAAACAAGATTATCATATTTTTTATTTTTTCTTAAAATATGTGGGTTAACCCCTACAAAAATATTGAGTTTTTCGGTAAATGTTCTATTTACCAAAGGTTATAGTCCTTACTTTTTTATTAAATTTCTGTCCACATTGCTTATATGTATTAATGTATGCTCAACTCTTTCTAGGGTAATTTGGCATCGTTTTTAAATTTCATAGAAATAATTTAAAAAACTTTATATACTTTCTAAATTAGTGGAATAACCATAAAAAAATTTCTATTATCTCGAGAAACGAAGACAACAATGGATCCAAACGTCTTTGACCATCATCCTACGTTAGTGAACGATGCAACTATGAATAAAAACAAGATTGTCCTAATTTTTGAATTTTTCTTAAAATATGTGGGTTAACCCTACGAAAATTTTGAGTTTTCGGTAAATGCTCTATTTACCAAAAATTATAGTCCTTAATGTTTAATACAATTTCTAACCATGTTGCTTATATGTATTAATGTATGCTTAACCCTTTCTAAGGTAAATTGACATCGTTTTTAATTTTTACTGAATTAATTTAATAAAACTTTATATACTACCTAAATTAGACAAAAAAGATTCTAACCTCTTTGACCATCATCCTAAGTCAATGAACGATGCAACTATGTATTAAAACAAGATTGCCAAAATTTTTGATTTTTTCTTAAAATATGTGGGTTAACCCTACGAAAATATTAAGTTTTTCGGTAAATGCTCTATTTACCAAAGGTTATTGTCCTTAATGTTTTATAAAATTTCTAACCACATTTTTTATATGTATTAATGTATGCTCAACTATTTCTAGGGTAATTTGGCATCGTTTTTAATTTTCATAGAAATAATTTTAAAAAACTTTATATACTGCTTAAATTAGTGGAATAACCATAAAGAAATTTCTATTATCTCGAGAAACGAAGACAACAAAGGATCCAAACCTCTTTGACCATCATCCTACGTCAGTGAACGATGAAACTATGTATTAAAACAAGATTATCATAATTTTTTAAATTTTCTTAAAATATGTGGGTTAACCCCTACGAAAATATTGAGTTTTCGGTAAATGCTCTATTTACCAAAGGTTATAGTCCTTAATGTTTTATAAAATTTCTAACTACATTACTTATATGTATTAATGTATGCTCAACTCTTTATAGGGTAATTTGGCATCGTTTTTAAATTTCATAGAAATAATTTTAAAAAACTTTATATACAGCCTAAATTAGTGGAATAACCACAAAGATTTTTTTGTTATCTCGAGAAACGAAGACAACAAAGCATCAAAACCTCTTTAACCATCATCCTACGTCAGTGAACGATGCAACTATGCATTAAAACAAGATTGTCATGATTTTTATTTTTTCTTAAAATATTTGGGTTAACCCCTACGAAAATATTGAGTTTTCGGTAAATACTCTATTTATCAAAGGTTATAGTCCTTAATGTTTTATAAAATTTCTAACAACAGTTATTATATGTATTAATGTATGCTTAACTCTTTCTATGGTAATTTGGTATCGTTTTTAATTTTTCCAGAATTAATTTAATAAAACTTTATATACTGCCTAAATAGGTGGAATAGCAACAACTAAATTTCTATTATCTCTAGAAACGGAGAAAACAAAGGATCCAAACCTCTTTGACCATCATCCTATGTCAGTGAACGATGCAACTATGCATTAAAACAAGATTGACATAATTTTTGAATATTTCTTAAAATATGTGGGTTAACCTTTACGAAAATATTGAGTTTTCGGTAAATGCTCTATTTACCAAAGGTTATAGTCCTTAATGTTTTATAAAATTTCTAATCACATTCTTTATATATACTAGTATATGCTTATCTTTTTTAGGGTAAATTGGTATTGTTTTTAATTATTTAAGAAATAATTTTAAAAAACTTTATATACTTCTGAAATTAATAGAATAACCACAAAGAAATTTCTATTATCTCGAGAAACGAAGACAACAAAGCATCCAAACCTCTTTGACCATCATCCTAAGTCAGTGAACGATGCAACTATGCAGTAAAAGAAGATTGTCATAATTTTTAAATTTTCTAAAAATATGTGGGTTAACCCCTACGAAAATATTGAGTTTTCGGTAAATACTCTATTTACCAAAGGCTATAGTCCTTAATGTTTTTATAAAATTTCTAACCACATTGCTTATATGTATTAATGTATGCTCAACTCTCTCTAAGGTAATTTGGCATCGTTTTTAAATTTCATAGAAATAATTTAAAAAAACTTTATATACTTCCTAAATTAGTGGAATAACCACAAAGAAATTTCTATTATCTCGAGAAACGAAGACAACAATGGATCCAAACGTCTTTGACCATCATCCTACGTTAGTGAACGATGCAACTATGAATTAAAACAAGATTGTCATAATTTTTGAAATTTTCTTAAAATATGTGGGTTAATCCCTACGAAAATATTGAGTTTTCAGTAAATACTCTATTTACCAAAATTTATAGTCCTTAATGTTTTAGAAAATTTCTAACCACATTATTTATATGTATTATTGTATGTTTAACCCTTTCTAGGGTAAATTGGCATCATTTTTAATTTTTACTGAATTAATTTATTAAAACTTTATATACTACCTAAATTAGTGGAATAACCACAAAGAAATTTTTATTATCTCGAGAAACAGAGACAATAATGGATCCAAACCTCTTTTACCACCATCCTACGTCAGTGAACGATGCAACTATGCATTAAAACAAGATTGTCATAATTTTTGAATTTTTCTAAAAATGTGTGGGTTAACCCCTACAAAAATATTGAGTTTTCGGTAAATACTCTATTTACCAAAGGTTATAGTCCTTAATGTTTTATAAATTTCTAACCACATTGCTTATATGTATTAATGTATTCTCAACTCTTTCTAGGGTAATATGGCATCTTTTTTAAATTTCATAGAAATAATTTTAAAAAACTTTATATACTGCTTAAATTAGTGGTATAACCATAAAGAAATTTCTATTATCTCGAGAAACGAAGACAACAAAGGATCCAAACCTCTTTGACCATCATCTTACGTCAATTAACGATGCAACTATGCATTAAAACAAGTCTATCATAATTTTTGAATTTTTCTTAAAATATGTGGGTTAACCCCTACGAAAATATTGAGTTTTCGGTAAATGCACTATTTACCAAAGGTTATAGTCCTTAATATTTTATAAAATTTCTACACATTGTATATATGTACTAATGTATGCTTAACTCTTTTTAGGGTAATTTGGCATCGTTTTTAATTTTTACAGAATTAATTAAAAAAAACTTTTCTATACTGCTTAAATTAGTGAAATAGCCACAAAGAAATTTCTATAATCTCTAGAAATGGAAACAACAAAGGATACAAACCTCTCTGAACATAATCCTACGTCAGTGAACGATGCAACTATGCAGTAAAAGAAGATGGTCATAATTTTTGAAATTTTCTTAAAATATGTGGGTTAACCCCTACGAAAACATTGAGTTTTCGGTAAATAATCTATTTACCAAAGGTTATATTCCTTAATGTTTATAAAATTTCTAACCACATTCTTTATATGTATTAATGTATGCTTAAACTCTTTATAGGGTAAATTGGCATTTTTTAGTTTTACAGAATTAATTTAGTAAAACTTTATATACTGCCTAAATTAGTGGAATAACCACAAAGAAATTTCTATTATCTCGAGTAACAGAGACAACAAAAGATCCAAACCTCTTTGACCATCATCCTACGTCAGTGAACGATGCAAATATGCATTAAAACAAGATTGTCATAATTTTTGAATTTTTTTAAAAATGTTTGTTTAACCCCTACAAAAATATTGAAATTTTAGGTAAATGCTCTATTTACGAAAGGTTATTGTCCTTAATGTTTTATAAAATTTCTAACCACATTTTTTATATGTAATAATGTATGCTTACCTATTTCTAGGGTAATTTGGCTTTGTTTTTAATTTTCATAGAAATAATTTTAAAAAACTTTATATACTGCTTAAATTAGTGGTATAACCATAAAGAAATTTCTATTATCTCGAGAAACGAAGACAACGAAGGATCCAAACCTCTTTGACCATCATCCTACATCAATTAACGATGCAACTATGCATTAAAACAAGATTGTCAAATTTTTTGAAATTTTCTTAAAATAAGTGGGTTAACCCTTACGAAAATATTGTGTTTTCGGTAAATGCTCTATATACCAAAGGTTATAGTCCTTAATGTTTTATAAAATTTCTAACCACTTTCTTTATATGTATTAATGTATGCTTAAACTCTTTCTAGGGTAAATTGCCATTGTTTTTAATTTATACAGAATTAATTTAGTAAAACTTTACATACTGCCTAAATTAGTGGAATAACCACAAAGAAATTTCTATTATTTCGAGTAACAGAGACAACAAAGGATTTAAACCTCTTTGACCATCATCCTATGTCAGTGAACGATGCAACTATGCATTAAAACAAGATTGTCACATTTTTTTAATTTTTCTTAAAATATGTGGGTAACCCCTACGAAAATATTGAGTTTTTCTGTAAATGCTCTATTTACCAAAGGTTATAGTCCTTAATGTTTTATAAAATTTTCAACCACATTTTTATATGTATTAATGTATTCTTAAACTCTTTATAGGGTAAATTGGCATTTTTTAATTTTTACAGAATTAATTTAGTAAAACATTATATACTTCCTAAATTAGTGGAATAACCACAAAGAAATTTTTATTATCTCGAGTAACAGAGACAACAAAGGATCCAAACCTATTTGACCATCATCCTACGTCAGTGAACGATGCAAATATGCATTAAAACAAGATTGTCATAATTTTTGAATTTTTCTTAAATTGTGTGGGTTAACCCCTACGAAAATATTGAGTTTTTCGGTAAATGCTCTATTTACCAAAGGTTATTGTCCTTAATGTTTTATAAAATTTCTAACCACATTTTTTATATGTAATAATATATGCTCAAATATTTCTAGGGTAATTTGGCATTGTTTTCTATTTTCATAGAAATAATTTAAAAAAACTTTATATACTGCTTAAATTAGTGGTATAACCATAAAGAAATTTCTATTATTTCGAGAAACGAAGACAACAAAGGATCCAAACCTCTTTGACCACCATCTTACGTCAATTAATGATGCAACTATGCATTAAAACAAGATTGTCATAATTTTTAAAATTTTCTTAAAATATATGGGTTAACCCCTACGAAAATATTGAGTTTTCGGTAAATGCTCTATTTACCAAAGGTTATAGTCCTTAATGTTTTATAAATTTTCTAACCACATTTCTTATATGTATTAATGTATGCTCAACTCTTTCTAGGGTAATTTGGCATCGTTTTTAAATTTCATAGAAATAATTTTAAAAAAACTTTATATACTGCTTAAATTAGTGGTATAACCATAAAGAAATTTCTATTATCTCGAGAAACAAAGAAAACAAAGGATCCAAACCTCTTTGACCATCATCTTACGTCAATTAACGATGCAAATATGCATTAAAACAAGATTGTCATAATTTTAAATTTTTCTTAAAATATGTGGGATAACCCCTACGAAAATATTGAGTTTTTGGTAAATGCACTATTTACCAAAGGTTATAGTCGTTAATATTTTTTAAATTTTTTAACCACATTGTATATATGTACTAATGTATGCTTAACTCTATTTAGGGTAATTTGGCATCGTTTTTAATTTTTACAGAATTAATTTAATAAAACTTTATATACAACTTAAATTAGTGAATTAACCACAAAGAACTTTTTATTATCTCTAGAAACGGAGACAACAAAGAATGCAAACCTCTTTGGCTATCATCCTACGTAAGTGAACGATGCAACTATGCATTAAAACAAGATTGTCATAATTTTTCAAATTTTCTTAAAATATGTGGATTAACCCCTACGAAAATATTGAGTTTTTCGGTAAATGCTTTATTTACCAAAGGTTATTGTCCTTAATGTTTTATAAAATTTCTAACCACATTTTTATACGTAATAATGTATGCTCAACTATTTCTAGGGTAATTTGGCATTGTTTTTAAATTTCATAGAAATAATTTTAAAAAAACTTTATATACTGCCTAAATTAGTGTAATAACCACAAAGAAATTATTGTTATCTCGAGAAACGAAGACAACAAAGCATCCAAATCTCTTTGACCATCATACTACGTCAGTGAACGATGCAACTATGCATTAAAACAAGATTTTTATAATTTTTTGAATTTTTCTTAAAATATGTGGGTTAACCCCCACGAAAATATTGAGTTTTCGGTAAATGCTCTATTTACCAAAGGTTATAGTCCTTAATGTTTTATAAAATTTCTAATTACATTGCTTATATGTATTAATATATGCTCAACTCTTTATAGGGTAGTTTGGAATCGTTTTTAAATTTCGTAGAAATAATTTTAAAAAACTTTATACACTGTCTAAATTAGTGTAATAACCACATAGAAATTTTTGTTATCCCGAGAAACGAAGACAACAAAGCATCCAAACCTCTTTGACCATCATCCTACGTCAATGAACGATGCAACTATGCATTAAAACAAGATTGTCATAATTTTTGAATTTTTCTTAAAATATGTGGGTTACCCCCTACGAAAATATTGAGTTTTCGGTAAATACTCTATTTAACAAAGGTTATAGCCCTTAATGTTTTATAAAATTTCTAACCACATTTTTATATGTATTAATGTATGCTTAACTCTTTCTAGGGTAATTTGGCATCATTTTTAATTTTTACAGAATTAATTTAATAAAACTTTATATACTGCCTAAATTGGTGGAATAACCACAAAGAAATTTCTATTATCTCTAGAAACGGAGAAAACAAAGGATCCAAACCGCTTTGACCATCATCCCATGTCAGTGAACGATGCAACTATGCATTAAAATAAGATTGTCATAATTTTTGAATTTTTCTTAAAATATGTGGGTTAACCCCTATGAAAATATTGAGTTTTTGGTAAATGCTCTATTTACCAAAAGTTATAGTCCTTAATGTTTTATAAAATTTCTAACCACATTCTTTATATGTATTAATGTATGCTTAACTCTTTCTAGGGTAAATTGACATCTTTTTTTTTACAGAATTAATTTAATAGAACTTTATATACTACCTAAAATAGTAAAATAACAACAAAGAAAATTATATTATCTCGAGAAACAGAGACAAAAAAGATATAAACCTCTTTGACCATCATCCTAAGTAAATGAACGATGCAACTATGCATTAAAACAAGATTGTTAAAAAATTTAATATTTTCTTAAAATATGTGGGTTAACCCCTACGAAAATATTGAGTTTTCGGTAAATGCTCTATTTACCAAAGGTTATAGTCCTTAATGTTTTATAAAATTTCTAACCACATTGCTTATATGTATTAATGTATGCTCAACTCTTTATAGGGTAATTTGGCATCGTTTTTAAATTTCATAGAAATAATTTTAAAAAAACTTTATATACTGCCAAAATTAGTGTAATAACCACAAAGAAATTTTTGTTATCTCGAGAAACGAAGACAACAAAACATCCAAACCTCTTTGACCATCATCCTACGTCAGTGAACGATGCAACTATGCATTAAAACAAGATTGAATATTTTTTGATATTTTCTTAAAATATGTGGGTTAACCCCTACAAAAATATTGAGTTTTCGGTAAATACTCTATTTACCAAAGGTTATAGTCCTTAATGTTTTATAAAATTTCTAACCATATTATTTATATGTATTAATGAATGCTTAAACTCTTTATAGGGTAAATTGGTATTTTTTTTAATTTTTACAGAATTAATTTATTAAAACTTTATATATTGCCTAAATTAGTGGAATAACCACAAAGAAGTTTCTCTTATCTCGAGTAACGGCGATAACAAAGGATCCAAACCTATTTGACCATCATCCTACGTCAGTGAACGATGCAAATATGCATTAAAACAAGATTGTCATAATTTTCGAATTTTTCTTAAAATGTGTGGGTTAACCCATTTATTAATGTTATAGTCCTTAAAGTTTTATAAATTTTTTAACCACATTGCTTATATGTATTAATGTATGCTCAACTCTTTCTAGGGTAATTTGGCATTGTTTTTAAATTTCATAGAAATAATTTAAAAAAGCTTTATATACTGCTTAAATTAGTGGTATAACCATAAAGAAATTTCTATTATCTCGAGAAACAAAGAAAACAAAGGATCCGAACCTCTTTGACCATCATCCTACATTAGTGAATTATGCAACTATGCATTAAAACAAGATTGTCATAATTTTTGAAATTTTCTTAAAATATGTGGGTTAACCCCTACGAAAATATTGAGTTTTCGGTAAATACTCTTTTCACCAGAGTTATAGTCCTTAATGTTTTATAAAATTTCTAACCACATTGCTTATATATTAATGTATGCTCAATTCTTTCTAGGGTAATTTGGCATCGTTTTTAAATTTCATACAAGTAATTTAAAAAAACTTTACATACTGCTTAAATTAGTGGAATAACCACAAAGAATTTTTTATTATCTCAAAAAACGAAGGCAACAAACCATCCAAACCTCTTTGACCATCATCCTACGTCAGTGAACGATGAACCTATGCATTAAACCAAAATTTTCATAATTTTTGAAATTTTCTTAAAATACATGGGCTAACCCCTACGAAAATATTGACTTTTCGGTAAATACTCTATTTTTCAAAGGTTATAGTCCTTAATATTTTATAAAATTTCTAATCACATTGATTATATGTATTAATGTATGCTCAACGCTTTTAAGGTAATTTCACATCGTTTTTAAATTTCATAGAAATGATTTTAAAAAACTTTATATACTGCTTAAATTAGTGGTATAACCATAAAAAATTTCTATTATCTCGAGAAACAAAGAAAACAAAGGATCCAAACCTCTTTGAGCATCACCTTACGTCAATTAACGATGCAACTATGCATTAAAACAAGATTGTCATAATTTTTGAATTTTCTTAAAATATGTGGGTTAACCCCTACGGAAATATTGAGTTTTCGGTAAATGCACTATTTACCAAAGGTTATAGTCCTTAATGTTTAATAAAATTTCTAACCACATTATTTATATGTATTAATGTATGCTTAACCCTCTCTAATTTAAATTGACATCGTTTTTAATTTTTACAGAGTTAATTTAATAAAACTTTATATACAACTTAAATTAGTGAAATAACCACAATTTTTTTTTAATTATCTCTAGAAACGGAGACAACAAAGAATACAAACCTCTTTGACTATCATCCTACGTCAGTGAACGATGCAACTATGCATTAAAACAAAATTGTAACAATTTTTGAAATTTTCCTAAAATACGTGGGTTAACCCCTACGAAAATATTGAGTTTTCGGTAAATACTCTTTTCACCAGAGTTATAGTCCTTAATGTTTTATAAAATTTCTAACCACATTGCTTATATGTATTAATGTATGCTCAACTCTTTCTAGGGTAATTTGGAATCGTTTTTAAATTTCATAGAAATAATTTTAAAAAACTTTATAAACTTCCTAAATTAGTGGAATAACCACAAAAACATTTCTATTATCTCAAGAAACGAAGACAACAAAGCATCCAAACCTCTTTGACCATCATCCTACGTCAGTGAAGGTTGCAAATATGCATTAAAACAAGATTGTCATAATTTTCAAATTTTTCTTAAAATGTGTGGGTTAACCCCTACGAAAATATTGAGTTTTTCGGTAAATGCTTTATTTACCAAAGGTTATTGTCCTTAATGTTTTATAAAATTTCTAACCACATTTTTATACGTAATAATGTATGCTCAACTATTTCTAGGGTAATTTGGCATTGTTTTTAATTTTCATAGAAATAATTTAAAAAAACTTTATATACTGATTAAATTAGTGGAATAACCAGAAAAACATTTATATTATCTCGAGAAACGAAGACAACAAAGCATCCAAACCTCTTTGACCATCATCCTACGTCAGTGAACGATGCAACTATGCATTAAAACAAGATTGTCATAATTTTTGAATTTTTTTAAAAATATGTGGGTTAACCCTTACAAAAATATTGAGTTTTCAGTAAAAGCTCTATTTACCAAAGGTTATAGTCCTTAATGTTTAATAAAATTTCTAACCACATTATTTATATGTATTAATGTATGCTTAACTCTTTCTAAGGTAAATTGGCATCGGTTTTAATTTTTACAGAATTAATTTAATAAAACTTTATATACTATCTAAATTAGTGGAATAACCAGAAAGAAATTTTTATTATCTAGAGAAACATAGACAATAAAGGATCCAAACCTCTTTGACCATCATCCTACGTCAGTGAACGATGCAAATATGCATTAAAACAAGATTATCATAAGTTTTGAAATTTTCTTAAAATATGTGGGTTAACCCCTACGAAAATATTAAATTTTCGTTAAATGCACTATTTACAAAAGGTTATAGTCCTTAATATTTTATAAAATTTCTAACCACATTGTATATATGTACTAATGTATGCTAAACTCTTTCTAGCGTAATTTGGCATCGTTTTTAATTTTTACATAATTAATTTAATAAAACTTTTTATACAACTTAAATTAGTGGAATAACCACAAAAAAAATTTCTATTATCTCTAGAAACGGAGACAACAAAGGATACAGTCCTATTTGACCATCATCCTACGTTAGTGAACGATGCAACTATGCATTAAAACAAGATTGTCATAATTTTTGAAATTTTCTTAAAATATGTGGGTTAACCCCTACAAAAATATTGAGTTTTCGGTAAAAGCTCTATTTACCAAAGGTTATAGTCCTTAATGTTTTATAAAATTTCTAAACATATTCTTTATATGTATTATTATATGCTTAAACTCTTCTTAGTGGCATCGTTTTTAATTTTTACAGAATTAATTTAGTATAAATTTATATACTGCCTAAATTAGTGGAATAACCACAAAGAAATTTCTATTATCTCGAGTAACGGACACAACAAAGGATCCAAACCTCTTTGACCATCATCCTATGTCAGTAAACAATGCAACTATGCATTAAAGTAAGATTGTCATAATTTTTGAATTGTACTTAAAATATGTGGGTTAACCCCTACGAAAATATTGAGTTTTATGTAAATGCACTATTTACACAAGGTTATAGTCCTTAATGTTTTATAAAATTTCTAACCATATTGTATATATGTACTAATGTATGCTCAACTCTTTCTAGAGTAATTTGACATCGTTTTTAATTTTTACAGAATTAATTTAATAAAACTTTATATACAGCTTAAATTAGTGGAATAACCACAAAGAAATTTCTATTATCTCTAGAAACGGTGACAACAAAGGATACAAACCTCTTTGACCATCATCCTACGTCAGTGAACAATACAACTATGCATTAAAACAAGATTTTCATAATTTTGAATTTTTCTTAAAATATGTGGGTTAACCCCTGCGAAAATATTGAGTTTTCGGTAAATACTCTATTTACCAAAGGTTATAGTCCTTAATGTTTTATAAAATTTCTAACCACATTGCTTATATGTATTAATGTATGTTACACTCTTTCTAGGTTAATTTGGCATCGTTTTTAAATTTCATAGAATAATTTTAAAAAACTTTATATACTACCTAAATTAGTGGAATAACCACAAAGAAATTTTTATTATCTCGAGAAACGAAGACAACAAAGCATCCAAACCTCTTTGACCATCATCCTACGCAGTGAACGATGCAACTATGCATTAAAATAATATTGTCTTAATTTTTAAAATTTTCTTAAAATACGTGGGTTAACCCCTACGAAAATATTGAGTTTTCCGTAAATATTCTATTTACTAAAGGTTATAGTCCTTAATGTTTTATAAAATATCTAACCACATTTTTTATATGTATTAATGTATTTCTAACTCTTTCTAGGGTAATTTGGCATCGTTTTTAATTTTTACAGAATTAATTTAATAAAACTTTATATACTGCCTAAATTGGTGCAATAACCACAACGAAATTTCTATTATCTCTAAAAACGGAGAAAACAAAGGATCCAAACCTCTTTGACCATCATCCTATGTCAGTGATAGACGCAACTATGTATTAAAACAAGATTGTCATGATTTTAAAAAATTTCTTAAAATATATGGGTTAACCCGTACGAAAACATTGAGTTTTCGGTAAATACTCTATTTACCAAAGGTTATAGTCCTTTAATGTTTTATAAAATTTCTAACCACATTTCTTATATGTATTAATGTATGCTCAACTCTTTCTAGGGTAATTTGGCATCGTTTTTAAATTTCATAGAAATAATTTAAAAACCTTTATATACTGCCTAAATTAGTGGAATAATCAAAAAGAATTTTCTATTATCTCGAGAAACGGAGACAATAAAGGATCCAAACCTCTTTTACCATCATCCTACGTCAGTGAATGATGCAACTATGCATAAAAACAAGATTGTCATAATTTTTGAAGTTTTTTAAAAATATGTGGGTTAACCCCTACGAAAATATTGAGTTTTCGGTAAATGCTTTATTTACTAAAGGTTATAGTCCTTAATGTTTAATAAAATTTCTAACCACATTGTTTATATATATTAATGTATGCTTAACCCTTTCTAGGGTAAATTAGCATCGTTTTTAATTTTTACATATTTAATATAATAAAACTTTATATACTACCTAAATTAGTGGAATAACCACAAAGAAATTTTTATTATCTCGAGAAACAGAGACAATAAAGGATCCAAACCTCTTTGACCATCATCCTATGTCAGTGAACGATACAAATATGCATTAAAACAAGATTGTCATAATTTTTGAATTTTTCTTAAAATATGTGGGTTAATCCCTACGAAAATATTGAGTTTTTTTGGTAAATGCTCTATTTACCAAAGGTTATTGTCCTTAATGTTTTATAAAATTTATAACCACATTTTTTATATGTAATAATGTATGCTCAAATATTTCTAGGGTAATTTGGCATCGTTTTTAATTTTCATAGAAATAATTTTAAGAAAAATAATATACTGCTTAAATTAGTGATATAACCATAAAGAAAATTTTATTATCTCGAGAAATGAAGACAACAAATGATCCAAACCTCTTTGACCATCATCCTACGTCAGTGAACGATGCTACTATGCATAAAAACAAGATTGCCATAATTTTTGAATTTTTCTTAAAATATGTGGGTTAACCCCTACGAAAATATTGAGTTTTTGGTAAATGCTCTATTTACCAAAGGTTATAGTCCTTAATGTTTAATAAAATTTCTAACCACATTTTTTATATGTATTAATGTATGCTTTACCCTTTCTAGGGTAAATTGACGTCATTTTTAATTTTTACAGAATTAATTTAATAAAACTTTTTATATTATCTAAATTAGTGGAATAACCACAAAGAAAATTTTATTATATCGAGAAATAGAGACAATAAAGGATTCAAACCTCTTTGACCATCATCCTACGTTAGTGAACGATGCAAATATGCATTAAACAAGATTGTCATAATTTTTGAATTTTTGTAAAAATATGTGGGTTAACCCCTACAAAAATATTAAGTTTTCGGTAAATGCACTATTTACCAAAGGTTATAGTCCTTAATGTTTTATAAAATTTCTAACCACATTGTATATATGTACTAATGTATACTTAACTCTTTCTAGGGTAATTTGGCATCGTTTTTAATTTTTACAGAATTAATTTAATAAAACATATACATCTTAAATTAGTGGAATAACCACAAAGAAATTTCTATTATCTCTAGAAACGGAGACAACAAAGGATACAATCCTATTTGACCATCATCCTATGTCAGTGAACGATGCAACTATGCATTAAAACAAGATTGTCATAATTTTTAAAATTTCTTAAAATATGTGGGTTAACCCCTACGAAATTATTGAGTTTTCGGTAAATGCTCTATTTACCAAAGGTTATAGTCCTTAATGTTTAATAAAATTTCTAACCACATTGTGTATATGTGTTAATGTATGCTTAACTCTTTCTAGGGTAATTTGGCATCTTTTTAATTTTTCAACAATTAATTTAATAAAAAATTATATACTGCCTAAATTAGTGTAATAACCACAAAGAATTTCTATTATTTCGAGAAACGAAGACAACAAAGCATCCAAACCTCTTTGACCATCATCCTACGTCAGTGAACGATGCAACTATGCAGTAAAACAAGATTGTCATAATTTTTGAAATTTTCTTAAAATATGTGGGTTAACCCCTACGTAAATATTGAGTTTTTGGTAAACACTCTATGTACCAAACTTTTCTTCTTTAGTGTTTTTAAAAAAATATATATATAAACACATTCTACATGTATTAATTACGTGAAACCTTTTTCATGGTACATGAGATTCATTTCTAATTTTTTATCAATTATTTAATAAAATTTTATATACTGTCTAAATTAGTAGAATAACCATTAAAAATCTTTATTCTCTAGAAAAACGGAGACAACAAAAGTTTTAAACCTCTCGGACACTAATTCAATGTCACTTAATGATGCATCTATGCATTAAAACAAGATTTTCATATTTTTTTAATATTTCTCAAAATATTCGGGTTACGAAAATATTGAGTTTTCGGTAAGTACTATATATACTGAAACTTATATTCTTTAGTGTTTATTAATAATTATAAACATATTCTACATTTGTATAAATGTATTCCAAACCTTTTTACATGGTAAATGGGTATATTTTCTAATTTTTAATAATTAATTTAATAAAAGTTCATATAGTGCCTAAATCAGTGGAATAACTAACCACAAAGAAGTTTTAGAGAAACAGAGATAACAAAAGCTCCAAACGTCTTTGACCATTATCCTATGTTAATTCACGATGAAACTAGCCAACTATGCAATCAAAAAAGATTGTCATATTTTTTGAATATTTCTCAAAATATGTGAGTTAACCCTACGAAAATATTGAGTTTTCGGTAAATACTCTATATACTGAAACTTATATTCTTTAGTGTTTATTAAAAATTATAAACATTTTCTACATTTGTATTAGTGTATTCCAAACCTTTTTACATGGTACATAGGCATCTTTTCTAATTTTTTAACAATTAATTTAATTATAGTTCATAGATTGTCTATATTAGTGGAATAACTAACCACTAAGAAATATATATTCTCTAGAGAAACAGAGATAACAAAAGTTTCAACCCTATTTGACCATTATCCCATGTTAGTGCACGATGCAACTATGCATTAAAAAAGATTGTCATATTTCTTGTATATTTCTCAAAATATGTGGGTTTAACCCTACGAAAATATTGAGTTTTCGGTAAATATATTTACTCTATACACTGATATTTCTTTAATCATTTTTGAAAAAAGTTATAAACACATTTTAAATTTAAATTAATGTATGTTGAACCTTTGTTCATGGTACATAGACATCATTTTTAATTTTTAACAATTAATTTAATAAAACTTCATATGGTGCCTAGATAAGTGGAACAACTAAACCACTAAGAAAACTATATTTTCTAGAGAAATGAAGATAACAAAAGTTTCAAACCTCTTTGATCATCTTCCAAAAAAGAATTTAACAAAAGTTTCAAACCTCTTTGATCATCTTCCAAAAAAGAATTTTATATTTCTCAAAATATGTGGGTTAACTCCTACAAAATTATTGAGTTTTAGGTAAATACTCTATATACTAAACTTATATTTTTTTAGTGTTTTTAAAAAATTATAAACATATTATACATTTGTATTAATGTATTCCAAATATTTTTCATGGTACATGGGATTCATTTCTAAATTTTTAACAATTAGTTTAATAAAACTTTATATATTGCATAAATCAGTAGAATAACCACAAAGATATTTCTATTCTCTAGAGAAACAAAGACAACAAAATTTCTAAATCTCTTTGATCATCATCTTATGTCAGTAAATGGTGCAACTATACAATAAAACAAGATTTCATATTTTTGAATATTTCTCAAAATATGTGGGCTAACCCTATTTTAAAAATATTGTGTTTTCGGTAAATACTTTATATACTGAAATTCATATTCTTTAGTATTTTTAAATTTATAAACATATTCTACATTTATATTAATGTATCCTAAACTTTTTTCATGGTACATGCACATCATTTCTAATTTTTTAACAATTCTCCATCAAACTTTGAGGAGCTTGCTAGAGACAGACTGTTGGTGGAACTAGCCAAAGGCCATCTGGTAGATGGTTCACAGACCAAGTTATCCTCAATGTCAGCAGCAGCGGTGGGTGCTTCACTTGGGGCCGGTTTTGGTCTTGTCTTAGCAGTTGCAATAGGTGCAGGTTCCGCTTTAAGAAAGCCTTGATTGTACCAATCAACCTTTAAAAATATTTGTATATACAGAGTTAGTTCCATCAGAGTTAAACTTCAAATTCATGATTTCACCAGTGAGGCTATTTGCTCTAATCACTCGACAGATAAATAAATGTCAAAACAAAACATATTGCAATACTTTTAAAGTCAGAACTGATAAAAATATAACCTTAATAATGTTTTTCTCTGACAGAAACAAACAAGATCATCAAAGAAGATGTTTTAAAATCATCTAGAACAACAAGAAGAGCTCTGGGCGCCATCACTGTTGTTAACAAGACTGACCCTATTAACAGAAAGCTGAGCCTTGTAAGCATCAGAGTTGAGAAGTTTGCGGCTAACATTACTGAAGATTTCTCTGATAACAATCTCAAAGGCTTTGTCAACGTTAGTGGCGTCAAGAGCAGATGTCTCCATGAAGAACAATCCTTCTTCCTCCGCGAGAGCTTTCCCTTCTTCCACACTCACAGCTCTGATATCCTCCAAATCACACTTGTTCCCAACTAGCATTTGTGCCACTGCTGTGTCACAATGAGCTTACAATAACAAACAAAAAACAAAAATATTAGGATTCACAAACTTGGTCCAAACACACACACACACAGAACAGAGCACAATGTTATCTCAAAGTTTCACCACAAAACCAAACATCATTTTCCTCAGCTTATGACTCATCGTTCTAAAAATCGATCTAGGCAGCGCTAAGCCGTAATCTACACGTTCAAAAAATCAGTTTAAACGTTCGTCTAATCAATAATCTCTTATAGCTATATTAGAGATATTGTATCCCATGTCGGAAATTATAAGAGATATTAAGTAATATATAAAAAATTATGACTAATCTACTTATCACCGATTGGTTTTAAATTGGAAGCCAATAATAAAACCCGAATCTAACAAGCTATTTGTTAATTATAATCATTATATGTTCTAGTAATAGAGAGAAAAGGAATGGACTATACTGTTGAGTTCCTGAAGCCATCGTTTAACGCTCTCGAAAGTGGAGCTTCTGGTAATGTCGTAGACAATGAGAGCACCAAAAGCACCTCTGTAATAAGCAGAAGTGACTGCTCTAAACCTCTCCTGACCAGCAGTATCCCAGATCTGAGCTTTCACTTCTTTCCCTTCGATCTCCACCAACTGCGTCTGAAACTCCACTCCGATTGTCGCCTTCGAGTTCGTGTCGAACTCGTCTCGTGAGAATCGAGACAGCAGGTTCGATTTCCCGACCGCGGAGTCGCCGATTAGGACAATCTTGAACAGGTACTCTTCTCCTTGATTGTCTTCCTTACCCATCTTCTTCTTCTTCTTCTTCTTCTTTGGAACTGATTGTGGATTGTGGATTGTGGAGAGAATTTTACAGCTTGGAAGCTTTGATAAGTGGTAAAGTGGTGACAGACAAAGCTGCGTGATTGGCGGGGCTTCAAGTCAATAAAAACCCTTTCCTCATCATTAATTGCGTTTTAAGATGCTAATTAAGTAACTAATGGTCAAAGTTATTTTTAAGGTAACTCTTTAACACTTTTCGGACAAATCACCAGTTCCAAATGTTTTTTGGTCTTAACTTTAAGTGAGAATTACTATCTCTGTTTCATATTACTTGTCGTTGTAGGAAAAAATTTTTCGTTTTAAAACAAGTGTTGTTTTAAAGTTTCAATGCAAAATTCATTAATAAGATTTATAGATAATTGTGTTTTTAATTTTTTATTGGTTGAAATATGGTTAGGTGTATATGTAATTGTGTTTTTATTTTAGAAATATACAAAATTATATGTTTTCTTAATATGTGTGAATAAACCTAGAACGACAAGTAATATGAACCATACGATATTAGTTTTTGTATTTTAGTGGATTTGTATATCTTAATTAAATCCAGTTTTATTAGTTTTGTGGTTTACAAATAAATAAAAATACATAAGCAAATAACATCCTCAAGACTCTTAACCATTGGCACTAGAAATATTCAGGTGTAAGTATGTTATTAACTATTCTTTTATACACTTCTGATGATTATGGATATTCTAGGATTAATCCGATTCATAATTTCTTGCTTAATTCGATTCAAGGAAATTACACAGACGAGAACTGTATAAAGACTCAGACATTATAATGGGCTCAAGAGAGTGGTCGGCCCAATAAGTTTATGGACAAAAAGGAAGAATAAGACGAGCAAAGCAGAGTGGAATGAAAAAGTACAGTTACATGGAGTCATAGACTACATAACGATGCAAGTTCCTCGCATCTAAAATCGCAAACTTCATTTTGACTTCCAGTTATTACAAGACCAACTTGCAAAGAAAGATTTGTGTCACGTTCTGCAGCTTTGAATTTCCTACCTACTTTTAGATCAAAGTTTGATTTGCTTCTCTTGTCACATTTGGTGCCACAAGATCCAATGCTGCTGCAGTCTTCTTATCCTCATTCAACCGTATGTAAAACGGTTTAACTTCTTCCGGGTAGCTATATATAATTACAGACATTTAACAAGGGCTTCCAACTTAAAATAGAACCAATTAATAATAAATAGATTGGTTTAAACCCTTTATATATTAATATTTCACTGAAATTCACTATGTGGAAATTTATGTTCTCACATAATAGCATGTTAAATTCAGATTTATCATTGACTTCTAATTTAATACACTTTCCATTTCAAAATAATACATGTTTTAGTATTTTCACACTTTTTAATAAAATATATCAAAATTTAGTTACCTATACATTAATTTCCGTAATTAACTATTCTCTATAATTTTTAACCAATAGTATTTTAATAAATATAATTATATTTTTTGAAGTTTACAATTTACAATTAATGAATATATTGAAAATGTAAAAAAAATATATTCTTTAAACAATTTTTTTTCTAAAATATGGATCTTTTTGGAACGGAAGGAATATCAATTAGTGATAAATGGATTGATCCTAACACTTTATATATTATTTCTTGCAAAGTGATAAATAGATACTTTATCCCTAATACCCCTCCTCGACATATGAGTAATTATGACATAGGAGTAATTATGACATAGGGTTAATTATGACATTTTATATATACCCGGTCAGAAAGAGTTATATTAATTAAGAGTTTTAGGGTATTTAGGATTTGGGCTTTGATACCATGTTATATTTGGGTTAATTATAGGCTTCTAACTTAAAATTAATTAGTGATAAATAAATTGACCACAATCTTTTATATATTAGTTAATAATCTTTTATATATTAGTTAATGTCCCATTGAATTCTCGATGTGCTATATTTTATCCCTAATACAACGCCCCGTTCAGGCTCGGTTTCTAGTGGTTGCCTGTTTGCAGAGAATGAGATCATTATGATATAGTTTCTTTGTCAAGGCCTGACTCGACCAAAACCATAACGAATATCACTGTAAGAGCCTGTGGTTTTCTCATTTTGATAAATTCTTTCTAGTATTCAAAAAAAATTTCTGAAAAGGTGAGGCTTATATATAACCTGAACATATAATAGTAGGGTTGTGCAAGGAGAATGGTCGCATGAGTAACCTAATGGAGTTGGAGTCGATGGATCATGAAACTTGGGGTTTCTTGTTTGCAGGCTCACATTTTCGATGCAATTAATCGTATTTTAACTTGCGTATTCATTACAAAAAAAAAAAATCTATCTCTTATCTCACTTATCTGTAATTAGTTTAGTTTATATAGATGTTTAATGTAGGGAAAATGTGTTTTATACATAAGAGATGGTTTTTGAGAAAATATACGGCAATCGCAGTGTAAGTGTGTATCGTACAACTAATTCATGTACATGCATTAATAATGGGTTGTCAAAATTCTGAAAATAGATAGAATACACTAATGATTTCTCTAAGAGCATGATAAACCCTTAAGAGCCCTAAAGGGGCTCTTAACTTTTTTTTTCAGATTTAAAAAAAAAAAAAATTATTCAATCACGGGTCGCCGTGAATAATACAAGAGCTGAGTTCTTAGGAAAAAGTTTTAAAAGGTAGTTTTTTAAAAAAAAGTGGGTTCCAGCCCTTGAAAACTTTTTTAAAAGCCACCATTAACCATGGTCTAAATCTCCTTCGTTGTCAGCTAAGAAGCTTTGTTGCTTTGTAGTGTTACCATTAATTGGGTACTTGGTGAAGGGGAAAAGATAGCATATTGTATATCACATTTAAGGTTGTTCGGCTAAATACGTACATGATTATATCGTATATGTGCTTTTCATACCAAAGTACAAAACAGAGCAAATGAGAAAGAAAAAAAAACATTCTCAACAAAATATGGTTCATTATTTTATCATCTTTTCCAAAACAAGTACATAATTTTTTTTGATATTTAAGTTTTCTCGGTTCAGTCCCTCACAATATGAGAATGCAATGAACCTTGAATTTTTCCTAAGATTTGAGACCAAAAAGGTAAAAAAACTTTTAAGAATTGATGAGAGCATCTGTCTATCTTTCTTGTATATTATAACAATATTCCTTTCCAACTCTAGCTAAACAACATCTCTCCCGAGAGTTTGATCTACTTGATACAATGGCAACACAGAAGACTGAACCTGCAAAAGCACATTGAGTACAAATGATCTGATTAGTAAATCTGATCACTCCAAGAACTTTCAGAAACCATCTTCCCTAGTTTCATTGTTTTCTGATTTAATGTTTCTAACAGTTCCTTTGCTGATCAAATTCAAACGTCAAAACAATTCAATAGTGCTGAAAATAAAGCTGAAAAGAGTCTTTATATATTCCATATCGTGAGGAATGAAATAATCTACTAACTTGAAAAACTACATTCTTTGTGGCAAGCCTAAAACTTGTGAGTCTACTACAACAACAATACACATCTCACATTAATAAATTATGCGTAACTTTTTATAGAGATTATAATTGAGAAAATTTCAACAAGTTTAAAATATTCCAATATTTCTCCTACATTCAAGCTATTGCCTATCGTTAAACCTAATCCATAAGAGCATGTTTAATGGAAGTTTCTTAAAGAAGGTCTCGTAGCGAGATTTAATAGACGGTCTCGTAGCGAGATTTAATAGACGGTCTCGTAGCGAGATTTAATAGACGGTCTCTTAACTTTTTTAGTTAAAAGCTAAGAGACTACTCCCATTAAACGTGCTCTAAACTTCAAAAATAATCAATTCTACAAATCCACGTGAGAGGCTAAATAGATAATTCTCATGATTCCTTACCTTATTCTCACCACGAACCGCTACACAATCCCTAGGCGTCTCAAACAAAGACAACGAGTATTGCTTGCGAACGACGCCAACGTCAAAAACTATGAGACCAGAGCCTGGGACGTCAACCCGTATCCCTTTAACCGGAAACCAAAGGAACAGATCTTTCGCCAAGATTCCAGACAACTCACTCATCTCACCATAACCTACCGTCCCCGTAATATTCACGCCGTAATGCAGCTCCGTCTCGTATCTAGCATCGCACGAGTGGTTCAAATAAACCAAGAACCGTCCCGTTTCGCCGTTGAATCTAAAATCTTTCACGCCTTTTGGAAATATCCCCAACGGCAACCCGTTCGCCTGGAGAATCTCATAGATAGTCTCCTCGCCTGAGATTACTACGGCAGGGATTGTGAAAACGAAACAAAGAAGAACAACACGAATCATCATTGCTTTCTTTCCTAAACAAAGAATGTTTTTATTGGCAAGAAGAAGAAGAAGACGACGACATGTTTTGTTGACAGCTTGAAACAGAGTGGTATTACTTATTTTTGGGTCAAATTATTGATGGGCGGAATGCTTCTATTTATCAATATAGCAACCAATGAATGAGAGCCACGTGGGTTTTGTCCCACCAATGAAATGTCGTTAAATGTAGGTGTTTTTTGAGTTTTTCGTTAAGTTTATATGTTCTTATTAGCCATCGAAGGCATGATTGGAAAATAGGTGGACCGTACCACATGGCATCATATATAGAGAGAGATATGGATGCGGGAGTATATTGCATGACAAGTTGACTCAGAGCCGACAAAAATGTACGACCACATGGGTCTCCCACATTGACTAGATCTGACTCGACCAAATCTGTAAAGAAATATCTTTGTAATAACCTGAGGATTCTTTTTTATTACAACCATCTCATTAACATAGTTTTGAATGTGTCTTAAAAGCCGAGGCTCATAACTCATATAGCTTGTGCATATAATATTAGGAGAGCAATTAACGAGAATGATAGCAAACGTTTTGATTAATAAATGTTTGCAGGGGCACATGACATATTCTATTCAATAAGTTTTGACTTTTTTGAATTTTTCAAGTAAATGGATCGTAGTCTATATATGTATCACTAATATATTCTCAATATTTCATAATCTAGATTGTATTATATGGTCATCGAAGTCATGGGTCTTGATCGCCATCTTAAACTAAATATCTCACCATCCATGAGTTGATGGCCTAGAGGCATTCTCAGCTGTGTGACTGTGTTCACTAATTAAACCATGCAATGAGTGTTTAAATGTGGTGTTGTTAAGTATCCCTATTTTAATCACCATATTTAACTAATAATCCCTCTTAATCACATATGTCTTCAGCAAAATAGATAAGAAGACGCTGATGATACGTCAGTGTTTCATTGATTGGGCAGTGACTTCTTCCGAAGTCAAGCAGGAGACAGACTTCTACTTCATGGTCAGGGGAGGGTTAGAGACAAAGTCTTATTATGTCACAATTGATTGGACTGTAAAACTCATTTTACCAAAAGTAAAGCAATCAGATATTTTGTGAATGGGAAATGATTGTCAATTTCCGGTGAAACTTATTTGGATATATATGTAGGATAAAATCTGTTTAGACAGAGACACAAAAATAATACAAAGAACATTCAACACATCACGTCACTCTTACATCAATTTATCAACCGAATATTGACCATTCCTTCAACATCTTGCCCAAACAAACCAAATATATATTTTCAACAAAAAAAAAAAAAAAAAAACAAACCAAATATATAAACGAGAAGTTGATCAATTAGTTAAAACTTTTAATATTAGTTTAGGTTTGGATGGCCTAAAGAGATGCGGCAATCCAAAACTAATACTCAATTTGATTCGTTAATTATGTAAGTAGTTTTAGTTAAAATTACAATGATTAAGAATTCTACTCTTTTTCTTTCTACATTTTTCATTTTCTTTCTATTTTTTTTTAAATAATGTCAAGATGTTTTAGATCATTATTATTGCAGGGTTTTTATGATGGAATTTTTATATTACGTTAAAAATTCTACCATAAGAACTCCGCAATAATTATGTCCATGTCCTTGCTGCATCCTACCGATAATGTTGCTCTTAGTTTAAGTTTGTGTCTTAAAAGCCTCATTACACATGCGACAATTAGATGCTTTTATGTAACGACTTTATCATGTTCTTTACTTCACTCTAAAAGATTTTAAAAGCGGCTAATTTATGTAACAAACATATATACCTAGGCTTGGGCATTCGGGGTCCCAATCGGGTTTCGGTTTTGTCCAATCGGATTTTGGGTTTTTCGGGTTTATTAAAATCAGCCCCATTCGGATTATATGAAAGCTCAGTTCGGGACCGGTTCGGGTTCTATCGGGTTCGGGTCGGGGTTAATAAATCTTTGAAGAACCGGTACAACCCGTTGTACTTTCGGGTTCGGGTCTCAATCGGTTTTTCGATTTAAAAATACATGATTTATACCTATTTTATAACCAAAACATAAGTAAATCGGTTCTTCGATTTTAAAGTACATTGATTTGTAACTATTTTATAAATAAAAAAGTAAGTAAAATTGATTCAAAAATAAGAAAGAAATATCAAACATAATCATTCAAAATCAAATAAAATGTAAACATATTTATTTATAGAAAAAAAACTAAATAAATGAAAGAATAAAACAAAAACCAAGTTCTTATAAAATGAAAAACATTGTTCATTGAAAACAAAACCAAAATTTAAAAACTTTAAGATTCAACCGCGACCTTCAAACATCAATTTTCATATAATAGAACCACCAATATTAATGTAATAGATAATTATTTTAGATATTTAATATCTTAGTGTATTTCAGATACATATTAGAAATTGAGATAATGTTTGGTATAATATCTTTTTAGAGTTTTAAATTTTTTGGGTTCTATCGGATATCCATTTAAGGTCGGGTTCGGTTCGGATAATACCCATCACCCAAAATACCATAAAACAAGATCCATTCGGTATTTATGTCGGGTTCGGATCGGTTCAGATTCATTTTTATCGGATCGAATTCGGTTCGGGTTTTCGGGTTTCGGTTTATTTGCCCAGCCCTATATATACCTAATGATCTTTTGTAGAAATGTCAGAATATACATCACTCTAAATAGAGTAATCGCTTTTTTTTTTTTCACTATTCTATTTCTCACTCTATTTTAGAGTAAATTATAGAGTAAGGTTGGAGATGGTCTGACATGAATAAAACTATTTCACTTTTGCTTTCTCTTTGTGCCAACATGAATAAAACTATTTCACTTTTGCTTTCTCCTTGTGCCAATTTACTCACGATGACAATTCACCTTTATAGAATGCAATATGGTATAAATGAAAACAAAATCATCAAATGGCATAGTCAAAGAAAACAAACAAGTCCAAACCAAATTTTGGGTTACTAAACCGGTTCGTCAAATTGAGTTCTTATCTCCTCATGATATTGGACCTGAAATTATTAATGGGCTTCATAAACAAGCCCATTTTAAATTAGCGACACCTTCTTCACTTCTGAAACGACCATTAAAGCACCATTATCCCTCTAAGAAATGGGTTTCTTAGAGGGTGAGACCCACCAAAAACACAAAAGGGCTTTTGTGTATGCAAAATAAGAGACTCTTTCTCCTTGTTTCTTATACTATTTGCGGGCCCCACTGACACGTGGCGACCTGCAATTGATTTTTTTTTTTTTTTTTAATCAGATCAAAAAAAAAAAAAAAAATAAGAACCCCAATGGAAATGTGGGATAACGGTGCTCTTATAATGAGGAATCAAGAAGTTTAGTGGTTACATGCTGTGATAGCGAACACACTGGTCAGCGTTATAGCGAACACACTATGCTGTTATACACTACAATGAATCAAGAACACATCAAGGAGGTTAGTGGTTACATGCTGTTGAGTTTTAGTGAGCTCAGTTCGCCAAGAAGTTTAGGGGTAATTTGCATAGATTATGATGAGAAGAGAGTATATTAAATGATTATGCCTCGTCAGAACAGGAAGGAGATTCTTTTTACAAACCATATAATCAACCTTCTCTGTTTCAGTATGCTTAGTGGTTACAAGGCCATACCTTAACTATTTTAAACGCCAGCTCTCTTTTAAGAACCACAAAAAGGTTCAACTTGGGTCCTTATAATTGAAATAGCGTGGTGTTCAAGTTGACCATTATATAAACTTACTTAGAATAAATTACATCTTATATATATATATATATATCATATAAAAAAAACTTAAAAATATTGAACAAACATTTTCAAACAGATAAGTACTTGAATGAAAATTCTGTTTCTATAACTATCCTAACCATAAGTTTGTGAGCTTTTAAAGATTAATTTAACCTAAAATAACTATCCAAACGGAAAACTGTTTGAAGATGATATCATGTGTACATTCCGTGTTTATCTATATATAGACTTATTCTTACAGGACAAAACACCTATTCTTAGACAAGTTTCAACAGAAAACTGGTGCAGACCAGGATTACAGTTGTAATGAATTTACTAAAACTGGCAACCACTCCTTTTCTTTAAGAACCAGTCCTTCTTCCCTTCTCTTGTCCTATTCTCTATCAATCAACTCATCTTGTAACTTTTGTTCTCATTCATTATCTCTTCAAAGCTTGTAACTAACAATCCAGTTTAAGATGGATCAAGCAGAGCTTTGCCGGATCTTCCAAATGTTCGACAAGAACGGTGACGGCAAAATCACCAAGCAAGAGCTGAATGATTCATTGAAGAATCTTGGAATCTACATCCCAGAGCAAGAACTGGTGCAGATGATTGAGAAGATTGATCTCAACGGTGATGGGTACGTGGACAGCGAAGAGTTTGGAGGGTTGTTCGAGACAATCATGGAGGAGAGAGACGAGGAGGAAGACATGAGAGAGGCTTTCAATGTGTTTGATCAGAACAGGGACGGGTTCATAACTGTTGAAGAGCTGAGATCTGTGTTAGCTTCCTTGGGACTCAAGCAAGGAAGAACGCTAGATGAATGCAAGAGGATGATTGGCAAAGTTGATGTTGATGGAGATGGGATGGTGGATTTTAAGGAGTTTAAGAAAATGATGAAAGCTGGTGGATTTGCCGCCTTGTGATCAAAACTTGTAAAAAAAAAGAAGAAGCCCATTTTAGGGTTAGGGTTTGTGACCCAAAATCATTGTTTTATTCTTCGGAATGATTAGGGCAAAACCTTGAAAGAGAATTAACAAATGGATTTGTAAAGATAACAAAACTTTGTGAGCTTCGTTTGAATTCACAAATATTGTTGATGAGCTTGCTTTGTGGTCTTTGAAATATAACTATGTCCATTATTTTATTATTTGGTTGTGAAGCACTTCACTTAAAATCATGCCATGCAACAGAATTTAACTGGATCTCTAAACTAACCTCAGCTCCCTAGCATCAAAGCCCGTCTAGCTCAGTTGGTAGAGCGCAAGGCTCTTAACCTTGTGGTCGTGGGTTCGAGCCCCACGGTGGGCGTATTTTTTTTGTGTGAATTTTGAAGTCTAAATGGACATGTATTTGACATCCATTCCAGTCCAAGTCATTAGATTAAGGTCCCCAATTAAGCATTTCTTCCGGTAGTTGTTAACCAATTAACAGAACCAGTTCAGTCTATGTAACCAACCAGGTAATAAACCAAACCAATCAACAGAACCGGTTCCTTGGCATTGCTTTGTTTTGAGATAATGAAAGTCGTATAGTTTGCGGATTTTGGATAGGCTATACAATGAACGTTGTTGTCACACAAATGCACTCATGTCTTCAGACCCCGTTCAGAGTTTCCATCACATATTCTTAGGATTGTTATAGTATCTTCAGTTACAAACTTGACTCGCAATCTTCGGGATTTTGCTTTGATTAAGTTAAATACTAAAGAAGTCATAGCTGCTCGTTAGTCAAGACGAGGAAGGAAATAAAGACCCTACTGAGAAAGGAAACTAGTCAACACCAACAAAGAAGAATATGCACCAAGTTGGTTATATAGTAAGCACTGAAAGACGTATACTATATATGGGTTTAGTTAGGCTTAACGTTTGTTACAGTTTATAGAATCATGCTTGGTATTTATACCAAGAGAAGTAGGCAAACTTCAAACAAAAGACAAATAGGAAAAACATACAAAACCTTTTATCTAAAACTAAATCAAATCTATTCGTATGATTCCTAAACCATATAGAAATCATACTCCAATATAATATAAGAAACCTCCCATTTTGCTTTTTAACATCTCGTTGGTGGTTGTTTCTGCTTCTTGCCAACATAGAACCAGCCAAAGCATGCACCGACAGGAAAAAACACAGCTGCAGCAATGTTGGCTGCAGTAACAGCCACAGAGTAGAAAGAATCATGTCAGGGATCCAGCGGGAAACCACAGAGATACGCATTGTCCTCAAAACTCCAGAGAAAGATGCTTCCATTGGTGAGTTGTGGAATTGGACCATGGAGTTCATTGTTAGCCACTGAGAATCGTTGGAGTCGTGGACTTGAGACTTAACCCGGACGGGATGTGTCCGGTGAACCGGTTATGATCAAGCAAAAGCGTTTTTAAGTAGTGCATATTTGACAGACTAGCAGGGAGTTCACCAGAAAAGTTATTGTGAGAGAGGTCTAGAGTAACAAGATATGGTATAAATGAGAAAAAATCTGATGGGATGGTGCCATATAGGTTGTTTCCAGTGAGATTTAGACTCTGCATGGAAGAACATACCTTGACACCACTAGGAAACTCTCCTTTTAGACCATACTCGCCGAGATTGATGCTTAGCACCCTATTCTGTTCACTACCCCAGCAATCCACGCCAAAGAAGCCGCAGATATAGCCTTCACTGTAGTTTCCAAATACCCATTTAGAAAGATGTGCTTTGAGGTCGTTGAGTTGGGATTTTAAGCTTCTCAGGCAGTTTATGTCGGACTCAAATGCACGGTTCAAGCTAGAGCCTACCAGTAACACCCAGAGACAGATCCGGATGAAAATGGCACAAACTTGGTTAGCAACCATCATTAAATCCACCAAACAGAATCAGCTTCTAAGGTTTTCTTCTGATTAACATACCAAATAGCATCTAAGCCTGAAAGTAAACCAACTTACAGAAATCAAACTATCATAGCCTAACTTCGAAAATGATGAATGGTGAGAAAAGAAACTTGGAGAAATATCAAAGGGATTCGAAACTCAGAAGACTCACTTGATGAAAATACGATAGCAGCAGTTACAAGGAACGAGACATGTTGAGTTTTTTTTTCTTTGTTGATCACAAGAAGCAAAGCACATGGCTCGTGCGTGGGTATAAGAAAATGATTCATAAAGAACAAGTTGTATTAAGAAAATGTAGATAAAATAACAGAGAAGAAATTTTTGACCAAAATAAAATATTTGAATCAAAGAGAAAAAATAAATATTATAGTATTAAATTCAGCTAAGATAATCTACTCTCTAAATTTCCACCACTGTTGTTCTTCGTTATGTCCGCTCTCACCATTCAGTAGCAGAGTCTCAGTACACTAACTTTCTGGACATTTTAGTTGATTATGAACACTTGCCTTCTTATAACACCATAATCCATTTCTGCAGTCTTTCTGATTCTGTGATGTTTCTATACAATAGAATGGTTCTTTTATTTAACAATTTGATACCAACAAGGCACCTCAAGTTTGAAGTCTAGAGCATTTCCGCCCTTTTGTTCCTCGTTCCAAGACAGCTTCAAAAAATTCTTATAACATTCTGCTATTCGCATCAAAGCATCTAGTAGGTACATGCCTACTCAGTGCACTCATATTAGCAGCAGTATGATTCCTATTCACAGACGAAACTAGTTCACTAGGATTAGCTGTGCCAGAAGCCTTAACAGAATCAGCCGTAGCTCGTATTTGAAGGAGGCCTGAAAGGCTTAGGACCAGATACGTTGTTTCTTTCTTGTTCCCAAAGGTTTAGGAGGTCTCCCACCTACAGCAGCAAATTCAAGTCATTACATGTTAGAATAATGTGAACTATAGCTATAAAAAATCGATGCTTCTGCCACAAAACAACGAAACCCACCTGAGAAAAGAGATCAAAACTGATTCTAATTGATTCATTAATTCAAATATAGGAAGAAGATGATCAATAATCACAACTTTAAAACAGAGTACTTTTGTTTTTACAAAAAAAAAAAACAGAGTACTTTCTTCTTTTAGGTTAATTATATTTAAACCCCTATAGTTACGATCTTTACCAAAAAAGCCTCTAAATAACTAAACTAGAAAAGAAAAGTCCCAAAAAGGATAAAGTTAAAAACTAAAAAAATGATTTTTTAATAAACAAAAAGATACCATTTTTCGAGGGAAGCTTCAGTCGGCGGCGGGGGGATTGTCTCTCCCTCTCTCTCTGTTCCTCTATCACGGCGCAGTCTTGTCTGAATCCCGGAATTGTCACTCTCCGGTGTAAATCATTGAAGAAAGGAAGCAACTTTAGTATCCAGAGATTTGGGGTATTGATGGCGGCGAGCGCGAATCCGACAGAAGGTTCATCAGCGGCAGAGAGGATGTCATCTTCACCGGCGGCGGCGAATGGTGCAGCTGTAAATTCAGAGGATAATGGTGGTGGTATTACGAAGGTGGATAATTCAGAGACGATAAGCGCGTTGAGGCATAATCCAGGGATCTCTGTTGATTGGACTCATGATGAGCAATCCTTATTAGAAGATTTGCTCGCCAAGTACTACTCTTTCTTTCTTTCTCTCCCTATCTATATGTCTATATCTAATCTGCTGATGTTCTGACTTTAGTTGTGTTAGAATTGTTAGCTGTCATGTGTGTGTCTTTTTAAGATGTCTTTGGATGTTTTTAAAGTTGAGTTCTTGAATAATATGTTTTTAAGGATGAATGTTTTTGATAAAAATGATGTTTTATACAGGTACGATTCAGAGCCTACAATAGTTCGTTATGCCAAGATTGCGATGAAAATGAAGGATAAAACTGTCAGAGATGTTGCTCTCCGTTGTAGATGGATGACTGTAAGTTTCTCAGTTTCTTAGTTATTGATTACACTCTTCTTACCTCTGTGTCGTTGATGATGGATTGCAGAAAAAGGAAAATGGAAAGCGTAGGAAAGAAGACCATTCCTCAAGGAAAAGCAAAGATAAGAAAGTATGTGGAATTTGATTTCCTCTGTGGAATTTTGATAGTTGATGCACAGAGACCACAAAGTAGCTGTTGATTGTGTTCCTCTAATGTATCTGTCTTATGATATGCATTTAGAAGTATATGTTTCACAAATCTGTTTGGCAGGAAAAAACTACGGATTCTTCAGCCAAGTCCACATCTCATTTGAATGTGCATCATAATGGTCCTTCATATGCTCTGCCTATGTTGCCAATAGAGACTGATGATGGCATTTCATATAAAGGTTTGGTTTGTATGAGAATCTAGTTTTTTTTTTCTTTTCCTTTTGAGGCTTTAATCATCTAGATTGGATTAGAAGAAACATAAGTGTCTTGTCTTCTCTGCAGCTATTGGTGGTGTGAGTGGAGATCTCCTCGAACAAAATGCTCAGATGTTCAACCAAGTTTCATCAAATTTCTCAGCTTACCAGGTGAATGCCACTTCCATCTTGTTTGGACTTTGATTTGTTGGCTTTTGAGTAATCCTTGTTATATCCAGTTATGTACTTCTCTTTTGCAGATACATGAGAACGTCAATATCTTGTGCAAAGCTAGGGACAACATCCTCGCAATCTTGAACGAGTAATACCATTTAATCCTACATCATCTATAAGATCATTCCTAAGAAGGTGTAAACACAAAACCTTTGCTTGTTTTGCTGATTGAACAATTTGTGTTGCAGCTTGAATGACATGCCAGAGGTTATGAAGCAGATGCCACCTCTTCCGGTTAAGGTGAACCAAGAGCTTGCGAACTCGATCCTCCCGCGTCCTCCTCATCAGATGAAGTCTTGATGGGATCTTATAGAGCCGATTGATGGTTGATTCTTATCAAAGAAGAAAGCAAATAAATGTGGCGTGGATGTAGAGAGAGTGTCCACTGGTAATGGATGATAGAACATGGGTTTTGTCCTGACTTCATAGAGTTTACTACTAGTCTCTTTTGCAATATCAGTCGTTTGTCAATGTTTTAGCAAATGGTTTAATTGATACACAAGTAATAGGGTTGTTTAGAATGTGAATAGATTTCAATTGTAATAGTCTTAAACCAGAGAAGGCGTGTTCTCAACATCTTCCTTCTTTCTCTTTCAACTGTCTCCCATCCCGCCATGACTCGCCGTTAACTATTGGGCTTTCCTTTCAAATTAAAATGGGCCGGTTTTAGCCCATTAATGTCCAAAATAAAATGAGTCATTTTTAGTCCATAATTATTGCAGGTTTCTTAAGAAATATCTCTTAAAAAAAAAAGATCGTTTCTTAGTTTTTAACTAGAAAAAAATAAAAAACGTCTTTTATTTTTTCTAAAAAACTCTCCCTAAGAGACCTGCGACAATCATGTTCTTACTAATGCTCAAAACAAATTAAAAGGTATTAAATCCGGAAAAATGAACTAGAAAGTAAAAATGGCAAGAACAAAAACACATCATTCCAAGTTTATTTGTCCATAAATGTTCAATAAATACATCACTCTCCCCTCCTATCAATGATACATATCATAGCAAGGTAATTAAAAAAGAGTTATGCCGTTCAAGAACTTTCTAACTTCCAATCCAAAAGCAGCCAAAGCCAAGACACCAACCGCAGAACCGTAACCGATGTTCCAAGAAGAGCCAGCTTTAGCCAAGTGAATACCATAGAAGATGTTAGAAATAGCAAGTATTATCATAACTCTTCCTATGCTGTGATGATACCAGTTCCAATATTTCCTGTATTTCGATTCTTTGTCGGGTCGAGCAAGCAATGCTAGAACCTGGAGAACGCCCATGACAAGTATTGTTATCCCAAGGGCTTTGTGCGTGGAAACATTACCGGCGTTGGTCCGGTTTTCGAGGACCAAACCACAAATGATACCAGTTAAACCTAGGAGAAAGCCAGTGATCTGGACAACGATATGAGAATAGAACCAAGTGTGCTCCCATTGCTTCTTCATATGTCGAGCCACTAAGGTGCCTATGATTATTAGTATTCCCCAGCCGATCATGTTCATGAGCCCATGTGTCTTCCTTAGCTTAGAGTGTGGTGAACCCTTAACCACACTTTGCGAACCTTTTAATTCATCAATGGAACAAAAAAAAAACATTATTCAAAAAGCAATAACATATATATACAAAATTTTGGAATCTGTCAAGTATCATTTGTTCCACCATGATTCTTGTTTGGTCAATTCTCTTAAATAACACTATTTAAGTTTTTGTCACAAAAATAGCCATAAAAAAATAAAATGACCAAAATAGACTTCTTTTTTTAAAAATTTTTGATTTTTTTAATTGTTTTTTTTTTGAAATTTGAAACCCTAACCCCAAACCCACCCCTTAATTCTAAACCCTAAAGTGCAAATTAGTTAACCCTAGGGGTATAAATGCATATAAATGATTTTTTTAGCTTCTAAAAAAAATATTTTAGTCATTTTCTTTCTTAAAAACTATTTTTGTGACAAACAAACTAAAATGGGCTATCCAATGGAATTTATCTTCCTGTTTCTTAAATTATATTTGCCACTATATTTTTTTTCTTTTGTCTAAAGATTTCATTACCAACATGAACACAATCACTCTATTCTAGTCTTAAAATTATTATTGGAACACTGATAATATACATTTTTGTTAATTAGCGGTAATATATATTTTGGGAACTATATGAGAGATTGTAATAGTTGGGCCATGAATTGAAAATAAAGTGGGTATGATGATGTGAAAATGACTCCAACGTAATCGTTTCAGAAGAACACTACAAACTTGTACCAGTTCCTAATCGTCATCATCACAACTGTGGTTATTTTTGGACGTCAGAGATGAGTGTTTAAAAAAAAAAAAAAAAAAAATTGATTAAAATTTAAAATATGATGTCGTGAGAAGGCAATAATACCAAATTAGCATTTGTTTATACTCGTGACTACGTACCAGACAGTCTAATGGAGATGGCGGTGATCATTAACCACTCCAATAATGATTTAAATTAAAATATTGACTTAATTAATCAGTCAAATAAACTAAACTAAACTAAAACTAAACAAGCTGGATTTTAAAAAGGTCTAATGCTTACCTGTATTATAATTGATGGTAGTGGTGGTCATGGATTGGTGCTCCCTCAACCTAAACCCCGGCGAAGCTGGAAAGAATCCGGCAGCTCCGCCGTTAACTGAAAACTCATGTAAAGACGAGAGGACACTGACTCCATCTTTAAAGAACCGTTGACGATCACTAAATCTCCTTGGTCAGGCACCACTTCTCCCGGTGATTGTCCTCCGAGAAAGTATTGTTTGGCCTGTCCTCTTCCGACGCCGGGAGGTAACCACCCGACGACGGCGCTGGATCCGATCATTTGACCGTTGGTCGAGAATCCTATCCCGATGAAGACGCTGGTGTCTGGAGCTGATAAGATGAAGCTCCATGTGTTCTCTAACGTTCTAGCATACTGTATGATATGTCAAGATTCAAATATATTTAACATTTTACCAAAAAAATAAAATAAAAATAAATTCAAATATGAGTTTAAAAAAAAAAAGAAGTTGGGACATGGACAATAGGAGTTACTCGGAGGATGTAGTTCTGTGGAGTCCAAGCTTCGACGCATTGGAGGAGGCTGGAGTTGAAGGTGAGGTCGTTGAGTGGAAGAGTTGAACTGCATGATTCCGTAGCTTGCTGAGTGGATTGAGGTAGAGATTGAAGAGCGATTAAGGTGAAGAAGATGAAGGAAACTGAGGCATAAAGACTCATATTCTTCTCTTTGGATCTGAAAGATGAAAGTAGTGGAGGATCCTGATGATGACGAATGACGATGACAATGTATTATATATGAATGATATGAGAGATGGTGTGTGAAGAAGGAAGTAGTAGTTGAGAATTCTAACAAATTTTTAAATACTTCTTTCTGTTGGTAAAGTAATAACTCTTTTTACATTTTTAAAACTAGTAAAATTTTGAGACTTGAGAAGCAAGTTTCATTATCTCTCTATCCCTCGTTGCGTAAAATTGTGGGAAATAGTGAAATGTACTCGTTACCTTTAAACAAATATCATTTGAAATTGAAGATCCAAGAAAAAAAAATTGTCTGCTACATGGCGTTTATTGATTGTTTTTTTTTTGTCAAGATTATATTAAACGGATTGAATGCAAATTTCACACACCTAATTTGTCAAGGAATACACTTCTTCCATAACCATAAGTTGCTGAGGTTAACATTACCTCCCCGAAACTAGAAGGAAACAACATAGAACACATAAACTTAAAATAAGATATGAAAGGAAACATAACACAATTTTTTTTTTGGAAAAATATAGAATCATTAAAGAAGTGAAGTAAGTTGGTACCGGATGCCAGATAGAAGAATTTTATTGATTGTGTTTTGTATACAATTTTTTCAAATAAAATAGGTTACTTGAGGCAATAAAATTAAATGTCACTCCAAAAACAATCACCATGTACCTTTAACAACACAACAAAAAGAAAATACAAATCACAATGCACAAAAAAGCTTCTTATTTTTTTCACCATGAATCGAAAATGCATAAATCAAACCACATGAAGATGAAGACAGGGAAAAATAAAGGAGAAAATAAATCAGTAGAGTTTGAGAGCTACAAGGCTGATGACAAAGAAGAGAAGAGAGGGTGAGAGGCCGTAAGCGGATGAAGGAGAAGGTGCTGGAGCCGAACGTGTCTGAGCTGCCTCAGTAGTCGCTGGACCTGGAGACATGGTTGGTCCAATTGTAGCAGGTCCTATTACAACGAAAAAGAAACTCATCAACATATCTTCAGCGTAACTAATGATATGAATTATTGAGATGATTATGTGGTTTGATTATTTTCCATGATCAATATTGGCTGTCAAAACAAATTAGTTGGTAATTGACTCAGTCAGTATATATACAAAATGGAATGATTGTAATATTGTATAGAGGAGAATTATTCATTCTTGCATTGAAGTGTGACTCTAGGCATGGTACAGACACAAAAAAAAAAAATGCTTCCGGCAACAAATAGACAGATAAATCCCAAGTTGTACGAATCAGACGACAGTGAAGTTAGTTATGTTCTAGTTGACTTTAAAAATAATTAACATGTACTTCTAATAGGTCTTACTTGAGTGAGCATCAATCCGTGACAGACGATCGATGCTCACTCACGTAGGCTTCACCCGGGTCTGGATTAGGGTTTGCCACACACGGTGTGTACAAGTTCCAAAGCAAAATAGTACTCCTTCCGTTTCAGTTTAATTGTCGTTATAGAATAAAACTTTCGTTTTAAAACAAGTGTCGTTTTATAGTATTAATACAAAATTTATTGATTTTTTATTCTAATATATTTTCTTATTGATTGAAATGTGGTTAGATGTATTGGTAGTAGTGTTTTTATTTTAAAAATATGTACAATTAAATTTTTTTTTTAATCTGAATGCTCAAGTCTAAAACAACAATTAAAATGAAACGGAGGGAGTACAATCTTGTACTACGTACTTTCTAGTCGAATAATCAATTAATTCAAGTTTGAGTTTAAGTCTTTAACTAACTAAAATAAGGTGAATTTGTAAAGAAATGTAGTTTCTTGCTTTACCTGTATTATAATTAATGGTCGTGGTGGTCTTGGACTGGTGCTCCCTCAACCTAAACTCCGGCGAAGATGGGAAAAAATCAGCAGGACCCATAGCGTAAAGAAGCTTCTCCCTTGGCAGCTCCGCCGTCAACTGGAAACTCATGTAAAGACGCGACGACACTGACTCAATCATTAACGAGCCGTTGACGATGTTCAGATCTCCCTGATCAGCTATCACATCACCTGGCAACATCCCTCCGAGCAAGTACTGTTTCGCGTCTCCACTCCCACCGTCCGACGTAATCCACCCGACGATTGCGCTGCTTCCGACCATTCGGCCGTTGGTGGAGAATCCGATCGCGATGTAGGCATTGGAAGCCGGTGTTGATAGGATGAAACTCCATGTGTTTTCCACCGTTTTAGCGTACTGTGCGCGGGGAATTTCAAAAATCAGTTAATTAGGTAAACGTCAATATATGAAATATTTTATTTGAAAAATGACAAATAAAAAATGATGCTTATTAGGAATACATACAAAAATTAAGAAGAAAACAGGAAAAGGTATTATTCATTTGATATTTTCGTAAATGGATATTCAATTTAACGTGCTAAATAAGAGTATATAATTTGAAATCTATAATTCACAAGTTTGTACACTAAGGTATGTGTGTTCAAAAAAAAAAAAATCACTAAGGTATGTATTCCAGTCCACAATTCATGACATATAGATGGAAAGAATGGGAGAAGACATGGGGAGAAACCATCCCCTCTAATCTTGTTAAAATTAAGAACCAGTTTTTAAATTACGCTAGGAACCTCACCATAAAAACTTCAAACTTAATTATGCTCTAAGTAGATTAGTCTCATAGACAGAGACAAAAGGAATATGTTTTCCTCTGTACAAAAGGACATGAGATAAAGAACTAAAAAGGCTATCCTAAAAAAAATCTGGTCAACGGACAAACGAACTTAACTATAATTTTTTTGGTTACCATCATATCTAGTGGTATGTTAGTGTAACTCCAAATACTCTTTGATATTTGGAAATGGATATTAAGCTTACTCGGAGGATGTAATTCTGATCTGTCCAAACTTCTACGCATTGTAGGAGGCTCGAGTTGAGAGCGAGGTCCTCGAGAGGTAGAGTTGAATTGCACGAGTCCAGGGCTTGCTGGCCTTTAACTATGGTGGACAGAGGTAGAAACTGAATAGCAATTACGCTAAAGATGAAAGAAACGGAGCAAAGCTTCATCTTCCTCTTAATTCTCTCTGAACGTAAAGAAAAATTTATGGAATGATCCGGATGAATACGAGGAAAATGACATATATATACTGTACGAGAGTGCGTGAGAGGAACCATTTGGAAAAATCAATAAATTGTAAGCAATTTTTGTGCTGTTAGAGTCCGTCTTGGTTAAAATAGAGATCCATATTATATTTAAAAAACGGCCGGGTGTATATTGGCATTTTCTCAATTTTCTATAGAATTAATAAAAATTAACTTTTGTATGTGGCACTTACTCCACGTAAGTCTCACCTAGGTTACAATCAGGGGTGAATATGGCAAATATAACAACATTTGGCACAACATATTAGATAACCAAGTTTTAACCAAATGTACATGTAGCATTTCCTCAAAATTTTATATAACTAAAGATTTTTGTTTATGCATGTGGCACTTTCCTCCCAGTGCGATTCTGATTGGGGATAATAGGTGATTAAGGATCCTAATTTTCAATATATATTCATATTTTAATATAAAAAATACTTTTTTAACAAAACAAAAAGTCCCAAACTATTATATTTTGAAATTTTATTATAAATATATAAAAGGGCAATTCTCTTAAATAGCTCTTTTTAAGTTTTTGTCACAAAAATAGCCCTAAAAAATAAAATGACCAAAATAAATTATTATTTTTTTGAAATTTTCAATTTTTTTATTTATTTTTTTGAAATTTGAAACTCTATCCCCAAACCCACCCCTTAACTCTAAACCCTAAAGTCTAAATTAGTTAACACTAGGGGTATAAATAAAAAATTTAGCTTCAAAAAAAACTTATTTTAGTCATTTTCTTCCTTATGAACTATTTTTGTGAAGAACAAACTAAAAGAGACTATCTAAGGGAATTTCTCTATATAAAATATTACTCACAAATTTTAAAAGGTAAAATTTAGTTAAAATATAATAGAATTTTTAAGGACTCAATTTTTTTACCCTAGAATCCAATAATACATGGAGCCGGCCTGCGTGCTCCACCTAAGTAATCTCTAAGAATCATTCTTTAAGAATTCTCCAATAGACATGTTCTTATATCAAGTCAACCTGCGCTTTTGTTATACGCCGCGTTTTCCGGAATTGCGGTTCGGTCCTCTTTAAATTAATTTTCCGGTTAGGTAAACCAAGCGACCAGGTACTGATGGGCCTTAGTACATTAGTTTTCGGCCCAAGTGTTTTGTTAAGCTACTGGAGTCGAGGTGGTCTCCACTGCCAAAGGAAGGGTTTTTAGGGTTCCACTTCGTCTTCGTCTTCGTCTTCTTCACACCTAAAGATGAANTGTAAACTAAGGTATTGAATAATGAATTGTGAACTTGTATTGATCTTTGACAAGATACATGAATATATATATCAGACGTAATGCCTAAACCTAGAATAATTAGGAATATTAACATAACTTAACAAAGGATAATGATCAACGTAAAGGTAATCTTAATCTATAAGATTCCCTTTCCTAATACACATCACCTGGCAACATCCCTCCGAGCAAGTACTGTTTCGCGTCTCCACTCCCACCGTCCGACGTAATCCACCCGACGATTGCGCTGCTTCCGACCATTCGGCCGTTGGTGGAGAATCCGATCGCGATGTAGGCATTGGAAGCCGGTGTTGATAGGATGAAACTCCATGTGTTTTCCACCGTTTTAGCGTACTGTGCGCGGGGAATTTCAAAAATCAGTTAATTAGGTAAACGTCAATATATGAAATATTTTATTTGAAAAATGACAAATAAAAAATGATGCTTATTAGGAATACATACAAAAATTAAGAAGAAAACAGGAAAAGGTATTATTCATTTGATATTTTCGTAAATGGATATTCAATTTAACGTGCTAAATAAGAGTATATAATTTGAAATCTATAATTCACAAGTTTGTACACTAAGGTATGTGTGTTCAAAAAAAAAAAAATCACTAAGGTATGTATTCCAGTCCACAATTCATGACATATAGATGGAAAGAATGGGAGAAGACATGGGGAGAAACCATCCCCTCTAATCTTGTTAAAATTAAGAACCAGTTTTTAAATTACGCTAGGAACCTCACCATAAAAACTTCAAACTTAATTATGCTCTAAGTAGATTAGTCTCATAGACAGAGACAAAAGGAATATGTTTTCCTCTGTACAAAAGGACATGAGATAAAGAACTAAAAAGGCTATCCTAAAAAAAATCTGGTCAACGGACAAACGAACTTAACTATAATTTTTTTGGTTACCATCATATCTAGTGGTATGTTAGTGTAACTCCAAATACTCTTTGATATTTGGAAATGGATATTAAGCTTACTCGGAGGATGTAATTCTGATCTGTCCAAACTTCTACGCATTGTAGGAGGCTCGAGTTGAGAGCGAGGTCCTCGAGAGGTAGAGTTGAATTGCACGAGTCCAGGGCTTGCTGGCCTTTAACTATGGTGGACAGAGGTAGAAACTGAATAGCAATTACGCTAAAGATGAAAGAAACGGAGCAAAGCTTCATCTTCCTCTTAATTCTCTCTGAACGTAAAGAAAAATTTATGGAATGATCCGGATGAATACGAGGAAAATGACATATATATACTGTACGAGAGTGCGTGAGAGGAACCATTTGGAAAAATCAATAAATTGTAAGCAATTTTTGTGCTGTTAGAGTCCGTCTTGGTTAAAATAGAGATCCATATTATATTTAAAAAACGGCCGGGTGTATATTGGCATTTTCTCAATTTTCTATAGAATTAATAAAAATTAACTTTTGTATGTGGCACTTACTCCACGTAAGTCTCACCTAGGTTACAATCAGGGGTGAATATGGCAAATATAACAACATTTGGCACAACATATTAGATAACCAAGTTTTAACCAAATGTACATGTAGCATTTCCTCAAAATTTTATATAACTAAAGATTTTTGTTTATGCATGTGGCACTTTCCTCCCAGTGCGATTCTGATTGGGGATAATAGGTGATTAAGGATCCTAATTTTCAATATATATTCATATTTTAATATAAAAAATACTTTTTTAACAAAACAAAAAGTCCCAAACTATTATATTTTGAAATTTTATTATAAATATATAAAAGGGCAATTCTCTTAAATAGCTCTTTTTAAGTTTTTGTCACAAAAATAGCCCTAAAAAATAAAATGACCAAAATAAATTATTATTTTTTTGAAATTTTCAATTTTTTTATTTATTTTTTTGAAATTTGAAACTCTATCCCCAAATCCACCCCTTAACTCTAAACCCTAAAGTCTAAATTAGTTAACACTAGGGGTATAAATAAAAAATTTAGCTTCAAAAAAAACTTATTTTAGTCATTTTCTTCCTTATGAACTATTTTTGTGAAGAACAAACTAAAAGAGACTATCTAAGGGAATTTCTCTATATAAAATATTACTCACAAATTTTAAAAGGTAAAATTTAGTTAAAATATAATAGAATTTTTAAGGACTCAATTTTTTTACCCTAGAATCCAATAATACATGGAGCCGGCCTGCGTGCTCCACCTAAGTAATCTCTAAGAATCATTCTTTAAGAATTCTCCAATAGACATGTTCTTATATCAAGTCAACCTGCGCTTTTGTTATACGCCGCGTTTTCCGGAATTGCGGTTCGGTCCTCTTTAAATTAATTTTCCGGTTAGGTAAACCAAGCGACCAGGTACTGATGGGCCTTAGTACATTAGTTTTCGGCCCAAGTGTTTTGTTAAGCTACTGGAGTCGAGGTGGTCTCCACTGCCAAAGGAAGGGTTTTTAGGGTTCCACTTCGTCTTCGTCTTCGTCTTCTTCACACCTAAAGATGAAGCTCGTCAGGTACTTTTTCAATTTCTTTTCGTATAGTTTCCGTGTTGTTTATACAATCTATCTACCTCCGGGTACAGATCTCGTTACCCATTCTTCAGCGCCTGAGCTAATCTATGTTAATCGTTTCGTTTCGATTGAATCGATTAGGTTCTTGATGAAGTTAAACAACGAAACTGTATCAATCGAGCTGAAGAACGGAACCGTAGTCCATGGAACAATCACTGGTAACAAGAGCTTGAGAAAACACACAAATTAGATTCACTAGTCAGTAAGTGTGTATTCATGAAAGTTAAAAGCTTTGGTGATTTTTGTTTAGGTGTTGATGTGAGCATGAACACTCACTTGAAGACAGTTAAAATGACTCTCAAGGGGAAGAACCCAGTGACAATGGATCATCTAAGCTTGAGGGGTAACAACATACGTTACTACATTCTTCCTGATAGCTTGAACCTCGAGACTTTACTTGTTGAAGACACCCCTCGACTTAAACCCAAGAAGCCTGTTGCTGGTAATGATGATGATCCCATAAGAGACTGCTTTGTCAATCCCTTTACTCTTTCTTTCTTTTTGTTCTTTAGGGAAACCTGTTGGACGAGGGCGTGGACGTGGTGGTCGTGGGCGTGGTGGTGGTGCTGGTCGTGGCAGAGGTCGTTAGATGCAGCAAGAAGGTTAAGGTGAGTGAGTTGAATGAATCTGTAGGAAGAAGAACCCTTTGGTGTCTCTCAGTTATGTAACTAGAAACTCTTGCAATGGAAACATCTGATTAAGAGATTGATTGCTCGTAAGGAAGTTACTGTGTAATGCAACTCTTATGGATAAGAAGATTAAGCTTTTCATGTTACAATAGCATTTACAAGTAAAGACTTTGCGTGGTTTTGTAGCTCAAGGCTTTTCATTCATGTGAAAAATCTATCAAAACATGTTGAAACACTTAGTATAGAAGAAAAAAAACTGTTATCTCTTCCGTTAGTCTCCTCACATGATCCTGCAATTGGGTTCGTGGTTGTAGACGGGTTCCCCAATATAGTCCCTAGCATTATACCCGTAGGGATCACATGGGTGATGATAGGATGATGGCTGACCATATCCATAAGGCCATGGTGGGTGACATGGTTGATGACATGGTGGATGACAATGACATGGCTCTTGTTTTTCCTCAGGCTTTTTCTCATCTGTTTTTTTCTCCTCGGGCTTTGCCTCATCGGGTTTCTTCTCTTCGCGTTTATTCTCATCTGGTTTCTTGTCATCCGGCTTGGTGTCTTCCTCGGGCTTGGGTGGTTCAACTTTGTTTACGCTTACAAGCTCTGCACAGGCTACCTTCCTCCTCAGTGTGTTAGTTAGACCGATCATATCGACTTCAAAACCGGTTACCTCAATCTGGTTCCTGTGATCTCCCTTTATTTCCACAGCCGACACACCTATAAAACCATTGCATTAACTCTTTAGATTCAACAATAATTACTAGAAAGCAGCTTTCTCTATGGTCTTTGTATCGTTGTTACCTTTAAACTTAACCGCAGTTTTCATTGCTTTTGCTCGGGTTTTGTCATCAGTCATAGTAACTCTTATCAAAATCTTTTGCTGCACACAATTAGAAAACCTCTTAACATACACAACAGGAGTTTCTCTCAATCATACACACACAAAGAGTATCCACTACATTACGTGTTATGAGTCTACATACACATACCTTCATGTTCTTGTTATCTTTTTCACGACAGGTATGGATGATTAGAGATGATCTGCTCTAGAACTCGCTTTGAATGTTTGATGGGTTTTTGTTTTGGCTCAGAGATTTGTGGGTCTTCTTCAGATGACAAGTTTGAGGAAATATAAATAAAGGAATGAGTTTATATTTTTCTTTTTGTTCCATGAGTCATTGTCACGTACCAACGGAATCGTATAGTTTGAATTTCGTATGCATATCATTCTTTACGTGTTTTCTTGATTCTTAGTTGCTGATCGGTACACGCTTATTGTCAACTCTAAAATTTTTAAAGACCAAAACCTATGGTTATTTGATTTGGTCAATAAATAGATTAAATAATGATACAAAAGTAATATTTGTTTAATATACCGTTGTCTAGTCTAATAGTTTATATATTTATGACACAAGAATTAGTCAATATATGTATAATGATGATTAATAAGTAGGTTTGTTGAATTAATAATCGAGCTGTGATGTAACAATTATGGAACCATGGTGTCCAAGTCTTCCATGTCTTTGGTCTCCTCTAGACTACATGTTTCCCTCTATCTTCCTACTAATATCTGTCATCCATTTTGTATTTAATCAAATACTATATGCTTGACTTGACATGTGCATGCTCATAGTCATGTTCGTTTTTCTAGTCTTAATGAAGCAATTAGGTTTAAACTTATACTATAATTAGCATTTTTCAACTTGTGGAAGTTGGCGTATGATTACAATTGATGGGGTTTTGGGAATTGTCACAAATGAGTGTATAATGATTATATTAAACATTTAATCATAACAATTTAACATTTAATCTTCTTAACCAAATAGAATGTATAATCATATTAAACACATCATATCTCTTTGGAGGATCATTAACCAATATATGCCTCTGCACTTGCTTCACTCCCTCGTATAGTTTCTTGTACCGATCCTCCGGTATATCCATCAATATCCTTTTTAGTTCCGGTATTTCCTTAACCGATACCGAAACCGAAAACTTCTCCCAATTCAAAACATCACTAAACGGTAAAACATAGTTCTCCGAGATAAGAACCGGTACACATCCACTATATATTGCCTCCGGTACTCTCGGGCTAGCTACCTCGTGACCGCTTGGGCAGATACAAAACCGGCTTGTCCTCATCATCTCTTTGTAATCTAATTCACCCGGTAGATCCTCGTAAACCAAAATGTCTTTGTCCTTTTCTTTCCAGTGGTTTAGAAGAACCGGACGGATTTTTCCATGTGACTGTCCAGCAAAGAAAGCCAGTGTTGTACGAGAGATTGGGTCTAAACCGCCGGTTAAGTTGTTGATTTCTCCGGTTTGTAAATTGATTTCAGGAAAGGGAGCATCTTTCTCCGGATTGAAATATTCTGATATATTGGCGTTACATAATACTCTTATGGAATTGAAAAATAGCTTCTTTACGTACCATGTTGCCCTATGTCCCTGTAACAATATAATTGATGAATGTGAGCTTAGAGCATGATTAACCCAAGAACCACGAGATTCTTGAGATTTTTTTTTAAATGATAAAAAATAAAAACGAACCAATCACGGGTCGCCACGAACGTGTCAGTGGAGCCCGCGGACAGTGTAAGAAATCTATAAAAACCGGTTATTAATTAACAACTTTTAAAACTAGTTCTTACACTATTCATGAGATCAATCCCTTAGAAAACCCCTTAAGAACCCTCTTTAATCATGGTCTTATTACACTAAGGTACGACTTTCATTGTGACTAATTGAACATTCTTAACCAGCTGACACTAAGAAATCAAACAAGAAAAACGTACCCAGTCATGGCAAGACAGCATGAAGTGATCGAAACCATCGCTTGTGTTCCAATACGGATATTTCTTGGAAATAATCTGAACATAGTCGACGATGACACGTTCCAAGACAGCCTTGTCTCGAACAACAGGGTCAAAAAGATGGTGAAGAATCATGACAACACTAAAAGGTAAGAAGTAGACATGAGCCTTGTCAGGATCTCGGGTTCGATACTTAAGGACATCGTTTTCCATAAAGTTTAGGAACAATCCTTCCATGGAGTATATGTCTTTACAAAGACCATAGTGAAAAATTGGTGGATCTCCTTCTTCATAAACGTATATCTTAAACATCTTCTCCATAAGAAGATAGCTTCTGCCACAAGGATAGATGTCAATATAGGGTAACTTAAACTTATGCGACTAAGAGCATCTCTAATGTAAAACTCAATTTTTTTTTTTAAATGGAGTAAAAATGATTATGAAATAAAAATGTTATAATCTACTCAATTTCCTACTCCATAATAGAGTAATGAACAAAAAAAAGTAGATTACTCCATTTATGGAGTAAACTCCATTTATGGAGTAAGAAATTGAGTAGGATTAAAGTAATGTTTATTCCATATTTACTTTTACTCTAAAATGGAGGAAAAAATGGAATTGGGTTGGAGATCTAGACGCATTAGTATAAAATTTTACCGATGAAATGCATAAGGGTTCCTGTAAATGTCGCCATGAGGAACATAGTCTTCATCTCTTAGGGGAGATGATGTTGTAGAATTAAGGTTTAGTTGAGCTTCTCTGATCAACACCCTCGCGGTTGCTAATTCCTCTTCTACTTTCTTGTCTCTTTTCCAGGATAAAGAACTTGGATTTGATCCGTTTCTCTTCCTTTTTTCCTTCAATAATATGTAAAAGCAAAACATATTTCTTTATCTTCGGTATATTAATATTCATTGATTATTGTTGTGCATGCATCTACTTTAACATGTGTGTGTTTTTTTTTGCCAAATGAAGTTACATCATTTTGTACTTATAAATGGGTTACTTAAAGACACAAATGGAAAAATGGGAAAAACCGTTTGCATTTGTACTTACATAGTGCAGTAGTTTTTCCAAATAAAACAACAATAATTTTAGAATTATAAGCAAAAACTATTTGTATACAGATTGCACCAAAAGATAAACTATTTGTATATAGAAACATAACACAGACATTTAACTGAAGTTTGAAACATTTTATTACGATCTAAATGTGGATGAAGGGAATAAAGATAGATATACTGTGATGAAGGCGGAGGAGAAGGAAGAGGTCCATAGTGAAGAAGATGATGTTGAGAAATAAAGATGATGAGATGTGTTTGGATCCTTTGCAATGAAAATGGCAAAGACAACAGCGAAAGTGGCAAATGCCAAGAGAAAGGCGTTCAAGTATTTTGGAATGTAATCTCTCATCCCTAAGTTTCACTTTCTATGTCTCATTCCATTACTATGTTTTGTGTTTGAGAGTTAGAGAGAGAGAGAGCACGATGACGCTGAAACTAAGGAGATCTCGATCGATCGAGTGAGCTAAATATAGAGTCATTTGTACAGTACCACACAACCTAATTACTTCACATTATCGAGTTACGAATAATTACCAAGATGTCAAGTATATACTCCTTGTTTTTTGGTCTACCATATAAATTATTTTTTCAATTCGAATATGCTTTGAAGATTTTGTATTACAGGATTTGGGGTTTCTTCAAAATCCAATACGATAATTTTATTTAATTAATGGAAAATGACTAGATAGCACCAAAAACATTTACCACAAAGGATCCAAACACATCTCATCATTTTTATTTTTTAGTTAATGTTATTTTGAAAAGAAAATGTTTTAGTGCTAGAAATGTATATCTCTGTGATTAATAATACTTGGGTTCGGTTGGAATCAACTAGATTACAAACTTACAATATAAGTATTTGTTTGCTTTTGAAGACATTTTTCTTTAGTTTTGATTATAAAGATAGAGTTCTTTAAAAAATTAAATCTAATCAAATTTATAAAAATTTGAAAAAAGCAAATCTATTAAAATCCACAAATTTTATGGGGCCGTTAGATTAAAACAAGTCCGGTCCATTAACTTAAATAGAAAAACATTATAGAAAGATTCTTTGAAGGGTCACCTCTGCTTCCTAGTACGAATTCTATATTCAGTTTCCTTAGTTACGAGTTTTGCTACAAGTTTCTGACTTTCTCTGACAAGCATAGCATCTTGTTTTGTAGTACAAGTAGTTGGTAGCTATACTTTTGCTTGAATTAGCATCGACTTAGATCAGAAAATACTTCCATCGTGCCTCGTCTCTTTGTATGAACCAAAGCCTTAGATCAGGCTCTCGCTCAATGTGAAAACACATTAACTAGATTGGGATTGGTCAGAGAAGCAGTAGATGATACTGCTGGTGCTGCAAAGGTAAAATATAATATTCCTTTAAGAAAACACCCACTGCGAGCATCTTGATCAGGGCTAAAGTAATTTCCCTCACAAACCACTCTTTGACTCTGGTACCATACCCACTGTTTCTGAACAATGATGCTTGGAAGATACTTTGATTATGTTTTCTATGTGGACTTTGAAGCATCTATGGCTGATGAAGTTGCTCAAAACGCTTTTTCATCTATGTAAATAAATACTACTTGTATACATACACTCTTCAGCTCTTTACGGCTAATCTACTCTCAGGTTAAGTCTTGTTCATGGTCCAGTCTTTGCCAGGACCTGGACTGTATTACCCTATTGTAACTCTTTGTTAACACTTTTTTACTCAGCTGAATCAAAATCCATGTCACTATGCTTTCCTGTTAGGGTACTTTTTGCGAGAAACAAAGTTTAATTCCTTTTCTTTTGCGGTTCTTTTCCACCAAATCTTGAAAACTCAACATTTGAAAAAGCATTTTGGGATTCTGATGTAAAAGGTTAGGTTGGGTCAACTCATGAGATGATCTCCTTATGTCACACAGCTAATGATGTCCTTCTAGGATTCTGATGGTTTTAAGTTTGTGATTGGTGGAAGAGGCGTATATAATAAAGACATAACAAAAAAAAGTTGGTGTGAAGTTCATAGAAAGGCACTAATGAAGAACTAATAAGATAATTAATATTATCTTAAGGAAAATAAGTGAAGTGTCATCAGCTGCCTCTAATATAAGCAGGTGGATTTATATTGGAGAAATAAGAATACGATGTTTTTGTACGAGATTTCGGATCTTCCTAGAATCTTATCTAACTAACATTTCAGCATCAAATGTTATAAAAAAAAAAAAAAATCATTTCAGCATCATATTCAACTTGTTATTTTTGCCCAATCTCTCAGTGCGTCTTATCTTTAACCTTTTCTCTCCTTTTTGCTTCCATTATCGTCGATTTGTATTTTCAAGTTGTATTAATAAATATACAGTTAAGGTTCATGCTTAGTAATATAAGCTAACTTTACATTCGTTTTGACTAAACACTAACCGTAAAGCCTAACCAAGTTTTCCTCAGCTTTATTTCTTATAATGCTTACCAAGAAAAAATGAATATAATAAAAAAGGAAAAGATATATGAGCATTTGAAACATAAAGTTAGGTATATTTGAGGGTGTGATTTAGAATTTTGGACACTTCTGCAACATACGTTTTCTAATTAAGTTTTTTTTTTTAAGTTGTAGATGAAATTCATCAACGAACAAAATCATTCAACCATTTTTGATTGTCTGTTCACGTTTTGCTTTTTTTTTTTTTTTACATCCTTCGAACTTTTTTATGCGAGTCCAATATATGAGATCATCGAATATGGATTTCGGCTATAACTTATTTAATTATAAATTCGATTATTTGTAAAAGAAATGTTAGTGAACCGGTGAACAATAGAGATCGATCTATCATCATCATTGCAGAGGCGAATATTTGTTACAATGGTGAATAAAATCAACTATTATATTTAAATATTGTAGAAAATTACAAGACAATAACATATCTATATGGTCTCATCGTTACACATACATATCTTTTCTTTTAAATCAAACACATACGTATTTGATTTGGCAGATACTCCGGAGAAACCGTCATCTTTCGTTTCTTTTCTTTTCTTCTAACCAAAATATATTTTATACCACGCCGACCGAAAAAGATATTTTAGTTTTTGTTAGGTCAAAGCAAAGGAGAGACATTTATCATTGTGACTTTCTGAGCAGAAAGGTAAAACAATAGTACTGCTACTAGTAGTATATCTGAAACTTAGAGAAGCATTCTGATTCGTCCAAAAGTATTGAAAAAGCGAACGCTTGAGAATCCATAATGGTACAGAAGAGCCACTTGGTGAATTCCAAGTCTTATGACAGAACATAAACTCCTTTTTCTTACTATTATCCGTTGCTTTAATAATATCTGTCTGGACCATAAAGAGTTTCTTGCTTTCACTATAAATACGACGGGGACCCACCATACCATACAAAAAACTTTTTTGCACTTTTTAAGATAAATAAATGAATATTAATTAAAAAAAAGGATTAGGCACTTTTGATTATGTCACAAGCAAGCAGCCTACATGTCCCTGTGCAGACACACCCACCCATTCTCTATCCATTAATTTTCTTTCTCTGCGTTTTCTTCTTTTGTTTCCAGAGAAAGAGAGAGAGAGAGAGAAGTAGAAGAAGTTGTGGAACAATCGGCTCTGTTTCTAAGGATTTGTGTGTGTTTGTCTCGAAAATTTCTTGGTTCAACTTGAGCAAATAGTTAAGAGGATCTTCTTATAATACAGTGAGTTGTTTTCCTCTTCTCTCTGTCTTTTTCGTTTTCTGAATTTGAGATCTTTTTTCTTTTAGTGAAGATCAGGTTCTCTATGAAGTGTTGGATCTTCCATCTTTTCGTGTTTTGTTTTGGTTATTGAGTTTTAACCTTGGTGAGTTGTTTTTTTCTTGTTCTCTCTGTCTTTTTGGTTCTCTGAATTTAAGATTTTCTTTAGTGAAGAGTCTTCTCTATGAAGTGTTGGATCTTCCATCTTTTCCTGTTTTCTTTTGATTATTGAGTTTTAAGCTTGTTTAGAGGCGGATGATGATGATAATTGTGATCACTATATATTTTTTTAAAAAAAAACTTAAATAATTTAATAAGAAGTATTGAATTTTGAACTATAAGTCAGACAAAAAAAAAAACTGTAAATTTACTGATCTGGAGTTTGAAGCTTTAGCTGATGTTTGTTTTCATGTGGGTTTTGTTGCTTTGTGAATAGCACAATTGAGGTGCCTCTCTCTCTATTCCATGAATCATCATTATATATGAACTATACAACGGTAATATATAATATAAATGTACAGTATACTACATCCTATTATAAGATGTTTCAGGTTTTGGTCTCTGACTACTCATATATATATGAAAGATCTGTACTGATTTGTTATAGTAAATCCATTTTTATGCCTCTCCATCAGTTATGGAAGGTTCCACAAACTGTATTCCAAAATGTTTTAACATTTGTTCTATGTATTTCTTACTGTAGAAATTGGATTTGGTCAGTAAAGATGGGTTACATGTGTGACTTCTGTGGTGAACAAAGATCAATGGTGTACTGTCGATCCGATGCAGCGTGTCTCTGCCTCTCATGTGACAGGAGCATTCATTCAGCTAATGCATTATCCAAACGACATTCTAGGACACTTGTCTGCGAGAGATGCAATGCACAGCCTGCTTCAGTTAGGTGTGTTGAAGAAAGGGTTTCACTCTGTCAGAACTGTGACTGGTCAGGTCACAACAACAACAACAGTAGCAACAATTCTTCTTCTTCAAATCATCACAAGAGACAAACCATAAGTTGCTATTCTGGTTGTCCTTCAAGCTCGGAGCTCGCTTCTATCTGGTCTTTTTGTTCAGACTTAGCTGAACAATCTGTTTGTGAACAAGAAATGGGTATGATGAATATAGACGATGATGGTCAGACCAACCAAAACTGCAATGAGGATAAGAAAGATGTCAACGTTGGCTCCTCTTCAAGGCTTGAAACCAGTTATGCAGCACATGCAAACTCATCCTTCGTAAAGGTAATATTCCCTCCGTTTCAAATTAAATATCGTTCTAGAATAAAATTTCGTTAGAAAATAAATGTAGGTTTATCAATTCAATCAGTTCTTTTCCATTAATTTATATTTTCTCTAATTAAATTAAGAAAAAACAATAAATATTCATTTAGATAGTCAAATAAAAACAAAATTGAATATATAATGATTTTTTTAATTTATGTGAAAAAAACTAAATCTACATTTGATTTGAAACGGAATGAGTATTGTTTTCATCCATATGTTGTTACTAAATTCTGAGTTATTGTGTGTTTATGGTTTGAAGGATGTTGGAGTGTGTGAAGATGACTTTTATGAGAATTTGGGTATGGATGAAGTTGACTTGGCACTTGAGAACTATGAAGAGCTCTTTGGGACAGCGTTTAACACCTCAGGACAGCTCTTTGGACAATGTGGAATCGATAGTCTTTTCCAGAAGCATCATCAAGCAGCTCCTGAGGTATTTCCTTTTTTTCATTTTCCTTTTTTTGCATCTTTGTGTTCTTCTAATGATCATCTTTTGTTCTTCTCTTAATCCAGGGAGGGAACTCAGTGCAGCCAGCTGAGAGCAATGATTCATTCATGAGTTCTAAAACCGAGCCAATAATTTGCTACACATCAAAGCCAGCACACTCAAACATATCTTTCTCTGGAGTCACTGGAGAAAGTAGTGTTGGAGAGTTCCAAGAATGTGGTGCATCATCTTCCATGCAGCTCTTGGGGGATCCACCATGGTATCCTCAAACAACATCACAGGATAATAATGCTTGCTCACATTCAGTGACTCGTAATAACGCGGTTATGCGTTACAAGGAAAAAAAGAAGGCTCGCAAGTAAGTTCCACCCTACTCTCTCCCTTGCAAAATCCAATACATGCATATCACTAAATGAGACAATGTGGTTTTCCATTTGTTATAGGTTTGATAAGACAGTGAGGTATGCTTCTCGCAAAGCAAGAGCTGATGTGAGACGGCGTGTAAAGGGGAGATTTATCAAAGCTGGTGAAGCTTATGACTATGACCCACTCACTCCAACCAGAAGCTATTGAGTGGATTCTCTATGAAAGGTAAGCCTTTAGTAGATACTAGGAGAAAGGTTTTTGAGTTATGGAGAGAGAGTTCTCAAAATCAGAAACTGTGAAAAAATAAGACTACTCTCTCTAGTTTGAGAAGACACTAAACTGATCGTTTCTTGTAAGCAATCATTCATTCTTGAGATTCAATCACTTTTTTTATGGGCCTCAAAAGCTTCATTCTTGTTCAGAGGGATCATTATCTGCTGCTTCAGGCGTTACACGGATCAGGGTTCCATGAGTTTTGTTCTTGGCAGTGAGATTTAGGGTAAATAAATTAAACAATATGATTGTATATACCTTTCTTTTCCATTTGTATGTATGCACAAAAATCCTTTTCTGTTTTGCACTCAGTCTTGTAAATTTAAAGACAGTATCCAGAATCTATTAGACAGTTATTGAACAGTTTGCCTGAGGTCTCTTCCTCTGCTGTAACTGACTGGTTCCAGCTTAACATGTGATTTTGGCTTTGTTGTGCAACTTCAAGAGGTTTGCTTAGCGTCTAACACACTTTGTTAAAGATTGATTCCAAGTAACGAAAAGGCAAAACAGTTTAGCTTTCAAGATCACTTTTACATTTGAATCTTCAAGAAGAATACGATTAACATCACAAGTTCTTAACCATTAATGTATAGCCAAATACATTTTTATAAGGTTTTCTTATATTTTTGAATTCAAATATTAATAAAATAAAACTGCAGGGCATACGAATAGATCAAGTTGAGCCGCAATCACGAAAGATGGTCCAAATTTGATTGCTGGCTCGGATTTGAAAACATTGACCAAAAGGCCAAGAAAAGAACGAAGAGTCTTCAGATACAGACTCAAGGCAGCAAAGTTCTTTGGCTTAGCTCAGAAACTTATAAAGAGAGAGAGCTAATAACGACCTCCTCTCAAAACTAAGAAAGCAAAATTTTTGCTAAAAACCATAAGAAACAAAAAGAGATATAGAAACACCAAAAACACTTGATTCATTAAAAAAATAATAATACCTTCCCCCTATCCTTTTTATGATCATTCTCTGTCAATCCCCTTCATGCTTTAATCCTTCATAGCTTCATTTCTTCGGTAATTTGTTAGACGACACACACAAACACACGCAAGTCAACGAAACCTTGCACCATATCTCCCTGATTTCTTTGGAAATTTTGAAACTTGCTGAATCCTCAATATCTTCCTTTTACTTTCCTGTTTCAGTAATTACTTGGCCAATTCATCTGTGTTTGCTGAGGCTGTTGGAAAACGTTAGGACCAGGTGCAACCATTTCTGCTCCAGCAACACCTTGAGACTGTTGTTGTAAGAGCGGATGATGAACTCCTCCTGCTGTCACTGCTTGTCCTGGATGATACATCCCTGGGAATGTGACGTGACCAGCTTGTGCTGGAGCGTAAGTCACGTGTTGCCCATGGTGCTGTAAACCGTAGAAAGAGCTTGGGACATCTCGTCCTGGTCCAGCAATCCATACAGGTAATGCTTCACTCTGCAGCATACCCCCAATGTTAATTAACTCATTACGGAAGGGAAACTTTGAGAAACCTTTCACCCGGATTGAGTTTAAAAGAGGGAAAGGGAATACATTACCTGTTGCCCTTGTGTGCTGTAGCCGTTGTTTTCCTTCAACTGCAATGAATTGAGATCCTCATTAGAAGTTGAATTCCCAGCTGAAGCAGCAGATGTGGGATTATACCCTGCTGGGAAGGAACCATATGATGGTCCGTAACCACCAGGCATACCAACATGAGCCAAGTTTCCTGTGTTAGTCCCGGGCTTGTAATGAGGAAGCGTGTATTTGTTTCCTGTTGCAGCGCCCGGGGGTGGAGGAGTATGATATACACCGCTTGCCTGAGGTTGCTGAGCAAATGCACCATTGCTTAAGAACGGGTGCATTGTCGGGAGAGGAGGATAGAACGGGGAGAAGTAGTGTCCATATGGCATGTAGTTTGGTGGATAATGCGACATATGTAATCCCGGGGGCCGGAAAACAGGAACGGGCTGCTGCGTGACAGGTATAGAGCTCTGCATCAGCCCAGTAGCCTGAGTTGCCAGTGGAGTTGGACTAGCTGTCGACAGCACTAAGTTGTTTCCACCCTGCAAATCAACACGTTTAAGCATTTCAGACACAAATGTTTTTAACTGCTATATCCTTTGATCTTTCAAAAATTGCACAAAAAAACTGTAGTATGGTCTTCACTTTATCAAGTTAAGTCGTGGAATGGATTATATAACAAATAACTAGACGAATAATTGCCCTAACCTCTTGCATGGTTTGAGATGAATGCGGAGGAAATGCTGTAACATTCCCATTGAATTTGGACGCAGCAAAGGGAGAAACACGGCCTTCACTGTCAGGGCCCGAACGGTAAAATTGAGCATAGTAACTCGCTGTATCAAATGGCTGCTGGACCTTCAAGCAACAAAAGCAAAGATCATTTAAAATGACAATATAAAAACTAGGCATAATCAATGGTTAAGGCGATCAAAGCATATGGGAGCTTAAAATAATTTTGAAGGCATACCACAAAATTGGGAATACGAAGGGCATCACGTGCTTGAGGGTCAGCATTCTCAAATTGTGGAAGCTGGCTCCCAGGAGCTGGAGGAACAAGACCGATAATATTACTTGGAACGTGGTCAAAAGAGTTTTGATTGCCTTCCGACTCCAACATATTCTCTTGCTTGGAGACATCATACTCTGGAGCTGCATCTGTTGCGGTAATACCTTCACCAGCCATATCATTTGGAACTTGTGAAGGCGACTCAGAGTAAACATTATTGTCCTCATCCTTTTCAGTCGAATTGACAGTTACGTGACTAATTGCATTAAAAAAAAAAAAAAAAACATAAGGCACTGGTCGTATGCTGTATACAGTCAGTCATAGTTCAAGACATCAAGGTAAAAAAAAATTAATAGCTACAAATGATTAAAAACTGGTTTCTGATTTAAACTTAAGAGCTAAGAGCAGGACTGAGAGTTGTTCCCAAGCCTAGCCACTGACACTATTAGATCAACTAGCAGCCTCCAGCATGTAAAATATATATATATGCTCTGTGACACCTAGAATCTAAAGTGCTCCATAGTTCTTTGAAAGTTTCGACTATGCTACGTAGCAAAACTAGCGAACTACACTAGAAAAATAGTTTTACCTATTTCACTCAATGATCTATTGTTAACAACTCTTTCCAACTTCATATCACTCTAAATTGAGAATATTTAGTCGCTCGGCAGCAATAATAATAATTGACAAAGTAGAAAAAGATAGATACCTAAATTCCTCCTCTTCAAAACTTTCTTCAACTTCCGGGGAATTCTGAGAGAGAGGTACAGATCTTTTTTCAGTCTCTGGAAAAGCTACTGAGCTTGATGTTATAGAAAAGCCAGCATCAAAGCTTCCAAAGCTAAACTTGGTTCGTTCAGCCTCTGGAACAAGGATATGGTTTGGAATAATAACATGCTGACGCTGGATCTGCAAGTCTTCAAGCTGCCTCTCCAATCTAGATGTACCCTCTGCAGAAGGGACAACATCTTCAACAGATTTTTCTTCACTGGCTTCAGTAGGAACTACAAGAGTTTCAGTTGTAGCTGATGCACCAGAACCCTGAGTAGAGTTATGGTTCACTGGCTTTGGTTTCCATTCCTTGACTAGAAACAAGCATCAATGATGATGTAATAAGATTCCCAATGCAAATTAAAAACAAATTACAAAAAAGTGTTTCATTTAAAGTAACAACCAATTTTCTTATTTACATGCACATTTTTATCACCTGGAGTATATTCTAATTGTTTCATATTCACAGATAGCAGAATTAAATAAATCATAGTTACCTCTTTGAGGGCCAACAGTCTGATGCGACCGATTACTGTAGTTAGAAGAAGGCCGGCTACCCGTGCTGTTGCTATGAGATGAAGCAGGCCTCGGAACATAGTCATTCACGCCAGTCTTCACAATCCCACGAGGTCTGTTATGGAACTTGCTTTCTCCAATGTGTTGTTCATGTGCTGTTTGCTCGCTCACAGATTTGGGATTTGAAGAAGTGAATCGAACCTCGGAGGAGGATGGACGAGGGAATGGCAAAGAATCAGCCGACTTCTGCTCAGTATGCACTTCATTAACGCCCAATGCTACACGGTTTTTGCTTGATTCAGTAGCTTTGCCTTGGCCTGAACGAGCTGGTCGGTTCGAAGGATGATGAACACCAGAGCTTCCTGACGTCAAACTAACTGAACTTTTATCCATCACAGCTGAATGGCTGTCAATAGTTACAAAAAGACAACAAAAATCATGAGAAAGAAAGAAAGCTTACTCCTACTACAGAATCAAGAGAAACGATACATTATAGACATTTGGGCTATAGGATGACAATCACCTTGACACTGCATTGTCTTTAGTTTTTGTTTCTTGGGAGATTGAAGCTGATGGATCGGTGACTTTCTTAGGACCATTTTCTTTTCTGAAAGAACTCTTTGCACCAGCACCATCTGATTAGAAGTAAACATTCACAACCGAAACTTTATCAACGACTGAATTTTCAGAAAGCAACAGAGTTATGGTCCTATGGACATCCACTAGGGAAGTTTCTATATAGCATACATTCACTGGGCACACTAAATCCCAGTCATAAACACGTGTAGTATGTCCTCGGAGGAAAAGCAGGCAAGAATCAATTTTAAGTAAATATAACAAACAGGATGGTTACCGAAAGTAACCACCTTACAAAGAAAACTAGTGATGTATATTAAGTAAGATATGCAGCAACGAAAACATTGATTTCATATGATTAGTGTTTACCATGCGATGAATGACGAGAAGAGAAATTCATCCGACCACCCCTGCCACCACGGCCTGGGCCACCAGATCTCCATTGTGATTCAACAGAATCCTTGTTGGTAAGGTTCTGTTGCATTTAAAACATCGTCAATCACCATGTCACAAAATATGAGGATGTTTAATGCACTTTATACACACAATTTATCCAAGAACTCATGAGATAGACCAAAAGAAGTGCAAAAACTACCTCTTTTCTCTTATCACGCTTCTTCTTAACCTCAAGGAATGGATCTGTAGAGTCACGAACAGTTTTTAATTTAGTCCAGAGCATAATATAGAATAATCGTTCAACAAAACAAATCTTAAAACCAATCCTAAAAACTGTATCCAAACTACATGATATTCATAAAACAAGCATTGACTCTATGAACAATTCTAAAAGCCTAACGCAATACCACAAGATCTGCCTTGACAACCAAAAGCTAAACAGGATTAAACATAACAAGAGAGTTCAACTGATAGATCCAGAGACATGGGTTAATAACCTTTTCAAAGAGCGCATAACAAGCCCAGGATATTAGCAATAGATTCGTCTAAGCAAAAGTAGTTCCCCTAGAAAAAAACACTTAGAAGCTAAGTAACCTTTTGTCTCTCTCACACACACACACCACTAGTGGATATAAATTGATTCTCACGCATATTCCAAATCAAATCCTAAACTTTTTTGTGGGAAAACAAAAAATAACAAATAGACAACTAGATAAAACTTTTATTACCGAACATAAGAACAGGCGACGAGAAGCTAAAACCTAAGTTAGGACAAAAACAAAACCCCCCAAAAATCGAAACCTAAAATTGCATCGTGGATCCGTTAAAAATAACGAATCGAGAAGGATAAAGATCATATAAATACATACCCTGAAGGAGAAGGCGTTGAGTGGTCTCATCAGGATCCATATCGCATTCAAGGAGCATTGCGTGAATCTCATCATCACTGTAGTTCCCAGCAGTGATCTCCTTGATTGTCTGAATCGTCTTCCGAGTTTCCGCAGCAATCGAAACCCTAGCACCACCACCACCGCCGCCGCCGACCATCCTCTTCACAAAGTTACGTCGCTCTTCTCCGCTTCTGTTATAACGCGGAAATCGAATCTGGGGACCAGACCAAGAGAGGTCTCGGTGCCTATTACGAAAACGCGAGTGGTGGATGAATCAGAGCAGAGGAGAGGATTGGGATTTGAAAACTACTTTGTGTGTCGTCGAGGAAGGAAGAAGAAGGGGGCGAGAAAGGGGAATAAGCAAAAAATACGCAAGTGTGATTTTAGAAGCGTAGGGCTCTCTCTCTCTCTTTATATTTTTTTTTTTCTTTTGCCTAATCCTTTTCCTTCTTCTCACTTTTTAAATTTTAATTATTGAAATTCATGAATCTGAATCTTTAATGATTATTATTATTTTTTCTTAAATGATGGCTTTTAACTTGTTTTAAGCGGTTTGAAATATAGATGGGGATTCTAAAAGCCTTAAAGTAGCAATTTAACAATAATTTAACTATTGAGTTTTGGATATATATTTGAACAAAAATTTAACTATAATGCTACGTAAACTAATGACTACAGTATTTTGTTCAAATTTAAACTATAATTTGATAGTTATATTTTCGTTATATATGTTTTTGAAACTAGTTAGATTGTTCATTTTTGTGTGTGTTATCACTTATTAGTAGTTTTAAGGTTTAATACTAGTTATAAATCGTGTTACAAAAGAAAAAAAAAAAGAAAAAAAAGCACTAGTTATAAATCTTCATTTTATCATTTTATTTTTTGTAAAATATGCTATGGAGAAAAATCAATGTTTACTGCTAGTTGCGTAAAATTAAAAAAACAAATCTATTCGTATTATTGAAGATAAATTTCAATCTATGTTGCTACAGAGAAAATGGTTCTCTGGGGATATTCATTCTAAAATTGTTATCCAATAAATTCATTCCACTTTATATATTAAGTTGATAACACAATTGTATTATAGCTGTATAAAGTTAATTCAAAAGCAAAAATTATAATATTGCAACAGCAAAATATTCAATGTATATTGACAAAAAATATCTAGAAGCCTAAGCAAAATTGCAAGTTTAGTTTTCCTCTAATAATAAAAATAAATAAACTTTCGCTGCACGTTGCATACATCGACAGTTAGTTTACTTGTCCCCTAAGAGTCATAGATCCAAACCCATACCAAACCAAAACAAACCGAACCAAACCGTAACTCCACAATCTTACCGCCATAGCCTCAATCCACAGCCACTCGTCTTCTCTCTTCTCACTTCTTCGTTTTCTCTCCCCTCTCCAATGGCGAAAGCTTCCAGCTTTCTGCAGTCAACCCTCCTCCCATCCTCCTCTCCACTCCGCAGGCTCCGTACCCAACCTTCAACCCTCTCTTTCCCACCTCTTCCGACGTCCCGATGCCGTCCGGGAATCCACTGCTCTGTTTCGGCCGGTGAGACCACAAAACGATCCGTGGAGGAAGTCCCCGACATATCATGGGGCTGCGAGATAGACTCAGTGGAGAACGCCACTTCTCTTCAGAGATGGCTCTCAGACTCAGGCCTCCCGCCGCAGAAAATGGCTATAGACAGAGTAGACATCGGAGAGAGAGGACTCGTCGCGTCTCAGAGCCTCAGGAAAGGAGAGAAGCTTCTCTTCGTTCCTCCTTCTCTCGTCATCAGTGCTGATTCCGTAAGTTCGAAAAAGCTTTGAACTTTTTATCTAAACTTGCAATAAAGTTATGAGCTTTAGATTCCTTTCGTTGGGGGGTTTTTTAGGTGTGGACCAATGGTGAGGCTGGTGAAGTGATGAAACGTTATGATGTTCCTGATTGGCCTTTGTTAGCTACTTATCTTATAAGTGAAGCAAGTCTTCAGAAAGATTCGAGATGGTTTAACTATATCTCTGCTCTTCCTCGTCAACCTTACTCGCTTTTATACTGGTAACTTTGTGTGTTCTTTTTCCGGAAGATGGGGAGTTGCTTTTTTAGTTGCTTACTCCTTACAGCCCATTTTGTACTGTTTTTCAGGACTCGGACAGAACTTGATATGTACTTGGAAGCTTCACAGATACGAGAACGGGCAATCGAAAGAATCACTAATGTTGTTGGAACGTGAGATATTGTATTCTCTTTCTTTCTCTCAACTGCTAGAGATGTGTAGAACATTGAGAGTCCTGGAATCTTTTGTTTAGCTCCAATCTCTGCGTCACTTTTGATGCACTCTCTGGCACTTATTGTGTGTATATGTGTGTGTGTGGGGCTAGGAGAATGATGATCATGTCTTGCATTAGACACCGCTCATGTCTAATTTCATTTTTCTTTTTCTCCAGTTATGAAGATTTAAGAAGCAGGATATTTTCCAAACACCCTCATCTTTTCCCTCAAGAGGTAAATGCTAATGCCTATTTTGCTACGGTTTGACTCAAAGACAAAAAGTATACAGCTTGTTGTTTTCTACTCAAACGCCTGTTGTTGACTTTATCATACAATGAGGGGAAGAAGATTGTAAATCTTCATGATCAGACTTGTTATTTATTTGTTTTGTGGGGTGTCATTATAAACTTGCAATGTGCACTTCTGTATTTGCAAGTCGTATTGGTTCTATTCTATTATCTGCGATAGCGTATCTTGAATTTTGTTGTCAGGATGTATATGATGAGCTTGCTATTCATTGGTTGCAGGTTTTCAATGATGAGACGTTTAAGTGGTCTTTCGGGATACTATTCTCACGGTTGGTAAGCACTACTACTTCATCAGAAGCAACAATTTGCTGCTCATGTTAATTGATGCCCTGGATTCAAGTGAAACAACAGACTTATTCTTTAATCCTTGCATGACTTGCTGTACCATAAAGCCGTACTACGGCACACTATTTAGGCTAGAAAATAATCACCTAGCTTACAATCCAAAAACTATTTCGTTTCTGGTAGCCAATATTGCATGCTTGTCACTGTAAATTCAGACTTTAGTTTCTCTAACACAGGTACGGTTGCCATCTATGGATGGAAGATTCGCCTTAGTTCCATGGGCAGACATGCTTAATCATAACTGTGAGGTACTTCTGCTTATCTTTAGTAACCAATTAGCTCTTATAATGGTTAAGTTATTATTGTAGTAAAAAAAATTCAAATTCTGCGTGGGTGTACAGGTTGAGACGTACCTGGATTATGATAAATCATCAAAAGGAGTTGTCTTTTCAGCAGATCGACCATATCAACCAGGTGAGCAGGTAAACAAGACCTATAGATTCATTCATTCTCCACTAAGTCATGAACGCCAAGAACGAACTGCACTTCTGTATCACTTCAAGTGTTCGGATTGGTCTACATTCAGCTAAACTTGAGCATTGAAGTTAAGTGGAATTAGAGTTGTCTAATATGTTTCAATACATGACTTTGTGCAGGTTTTCATATCCTATGGGAATAAATCTAACGGAGAGCTGCTGTTATCTTATGGGTTTGTTCCCAGAGAAGGAACCAATCCTAGTGACTCAGTAGAGCTGTCACTGTCACTCAGGAAAAATGACAAGTGTTACAAGGAAAAGCTGGATGCTTTAAAGAAACACGGTTTATCCACGTAATCAAAATTCTTCCACCATCCATGCTTCCCTTTATCAACTTTGAATTTTCTGTTGATTGTTTTGTGTTGACTATTCACTGGCAGGCCTCAATGCTTCCCTGTAAGAATCACTGGTTGGCCATTGGAGCTTATGGCATATGCTTATCTAGTTGTGAGCCCTCCAGATATGATTAACAGCTTTGAAGAGGTTTGGCTACTCCATCCATCATGACTCTTTTTTTAAGTGAGACTACATCTCCTTCCTAAATATATATATAATCCATTTCAGGTGGCGAAAGCAGCTTCGAATAAGTCATCAACAAATAAGGATCTAAAGTATCCAGAAATAGAGGAAGAAGCATTGCAGTTCATACTAGACTCATGTGAAACAATCATATCAAAGTACAGCAGGTTTTTAAAGGTAAAAAAATAATAATTACTGAAAGAGATCATCTCTTATTACTCTCTCTGCTTATGTATGGTTTCGTTTTGTTCATTATCTAATTGTAGGAAAGTGGATCAATGGATTTGGACATAACATCTCCAAAACAATTGAACAGAAAAGCGTTTCTGAAACAGCTAGCTGTAGACTTGTCCACCAGCGAGCGTAGGATACTCTACCGTGCTCAATACGTAAGGAATAATCACTTTCTAGCATAAAATTATGTGGATTCATTCATCATCTTGTAAACTCTGTTTTTTTCTTTTAATGTTCAGATTCTGAGGAGGAGACTAAGAGATATAAGAAGCGGTGAGCTGAAGGCTCTAAGGCTTTTTAGTGGAATCAGAAACTTCTTCAAGCAGTGAGTGTTGTTGGATGAGGAAACCGCCAACAGCTTTCACATCCATTAATGGTATGCTGCTGCATTGTGCTTCAACCAAGAATGTAATTGTCCACCAAAAAAATGAAAATGTGGTGTGGATCTAAGCATCATACAAAAATGTCAGTTTGATATAAGAACAGTGTTACACTTTTTATTTGTCCATAAGCATCAGTGTTCTAAGACTGCTCAAAAAATAAATTGATCTAGACACCTATATAATCAATAATCTCATAAAAAGCTATCGACTAACGATTTATTCAACATTTATAAATATGATCTTCTAGGTTTGATGTAAACGTTTTGATACTTTTTCCCCAAAGAAACGTATCTCTATCTATGGAGTTAAAATATGGTGATGTGGCAATATTTCAATGGTTTTAAAAGGTATCTTACGACGAATTACATCACGCCACGTAAGCTCGCTGACCAAATAACTAAACCGACGTCGTTTATAGTTGATGATGCTTGTCGGGTCTCAGTCAAAACAGAGGCTCTCCATCGTGTCCGATTCTGAACGAACTCCGCTCTTTCTCTCCCACACCGTCTTCTTCTCCGATCTATCTTCATTTTTTTCTCTCTCTCATTTCTCTGATTTGGAAGGTAAATCACTCTTTGATCTCTCTCTCTCTCTCTCTCTCTCTCTCTCTCTCTCTCTCTCTCTCTCTCTCTCTCTGTAACCCATCACCTCGTAAGAATCGAAATTGATTCAATCCAATTACGGTTTTTTTTAAATTGAAAATAATTCAATATTGATCTGTGGCAGATGAGCTTGAGGGCTACGATCTTAATCTTAGGGCTCGTATGGAGCTTCCAGGCAGCTTTAGGGATTAGATTCGTGATAGACAGAGAAGAATGTTTCTCCCACAAGGCTGAATACGAAGGAGATACGCTTCATGTCTCTTTCGTCGTCATCAAGTCTGATTCTCAGTGGCATTTTAACGAGGATGGTGTAGATCTTGTGGTAATGACTCAACCCTTTTAACTCCATTCCATCTTTGTAATCCTTAGAATCTCCATTGTTGAATAAGGAATTAGCTCTGTATTGATATAGAAAAAAAAATGGTTTCTCTTTAGAGTTGTATCTTGTGCCATTAGAGTTTATTTGGTTGTTGTTATGCTTACACAATGTAACGACCCTTTATATCTAGGCTAGTGTGACATATCCTTCAAGTCTCTTGTGTTCTGTTGAGTCTTGAGTGAGATAACAATGGGTGGTGATTTTTTGTAACAGATACATGGCCCAACAGGGGAACAGATTCATGACTTCAGGGAGCAGATTAGTGCCAAACACGACTTTGTTGTCCAAAAGAAAGGGGTTTATCGTTTCTGTTTCACAAACAAGTCTCCTTATCACGAAACCATTGACTTCGATGTGCAGCTTGGTCACTTTGCCTACTATGATCAGCATGCAAAGGACGGTGAGGTTTATCTTGTGTTTGGTGTTTTTAGTTATTAGGGTGATGATGGTTCTTTTTGTTGCAGAGCATTTCACTCCCTTGATGGAGCAAATATCAAAGTTAGAGGAGGCTCTTTACAACATTCAGTTTGAACAGCATTGGTTAGAGGCTCAGACCGATCGTCAAGCTATTGGTAACACAACACTCTTTTCTATAAGATCCTTTTTTTTCGAGAGAGATTAATATGGTTTTATCTTGTTTGTTGCAGTGAACGAGAACATGAGCAAAAGAGCAGTACACAAAGCTTTGTTCGAGTCGTTTGCATTGATCGGGGCAAGTGTCCTCCAAGTTTATCTTCTGCGTCGTTTGTTTGAACGCAAACTCGGCATGTCTCGTGTCTAAAGTCTTATTAAGTCTTCTTAAGTGATTTTTGGATGCTTTAGCCCCTAAGTATTTATCTTGCTTCTTAAGTTAAATTGTACGACATGATCTTTAACTCTTTTTACAGACAGAATCGTAGTTCATCTTGATTATGGATTATTTGGTTGACACCATCTTCATTCAAACCCATTAGTATATGCTACCTGCACGATTTCTGAGGCTAATGTTTCAACTTCTTAATCATCAGAGTTTGATTACGTGATCTTTAAGCATAAACTTCTTTTTCACTCCAAACTCTCTACTCATGTTATTGGTAACTAAGTGTGGTTTGGTTTTCTTGCTGAATCAATGTTTGATTACTTGAACCTTTAGCCACCAATCTAGTGATGAGATTTTGTTTAAGATGTTTTATAGTTTTGCCTTTCGGTTTGGGTGAAGCTTATGTTTATCTAAGCTTTAGTAATTCTGAAATATCATCAAAACAACAATAAATAAGACATCAGTATTCTGTGTATAGCAGGTGGATTGCATCTTCAAGTACACTTTTTAAAAAGATAAAATCTTAAAAAACAAACAAATGACAGTTTCTTGCATACATAACTTGTGTGGTCAACAAACACTAGTACATCTACTTTTGGAGGACTCAGGCTAGTACAAGGACTTGAAAGCAACTCAACAATAGTACAATATGTATACATTGATCAAAGTTTTATCAATTGATGAGATCACACCATTAATGGAAGCTCTGAAATTCAATTACCCTCCCTCTCTCTCACTCAGGATAGTAGTTGGCTTGAATTTACTCTCATTTTGTAATTTTTTGTTGATAAATATATAGATGGGGTTACCAATAAGATGTTTAAGAAGAAAAAGGATTAGTTTTATGCTCAATTCGTTTTTATTATAAGTGTCATTGTAAATTTTTAAATCTTTTTAGTATAAATGTTTTATATTATAATTTTCATTTTTATTTTTAACTCACTAACTGATAAAATTAAATAAATAATATACTGATTGATAATATAATAGAAATTAATAATATAAAAATATATTAATTAATAATATAATATTAATTAATAGTTTTTATATATTAATTTGATTCTATAGGTCTATTTAATAACTCTCGCTTGTAATAAATTATTAGATTTTGATATGCAGTTGAAAAATGCGGGTTTATTTGCAAATTAAATAATTTTTGGGCTTATATAATTCTAGATTGGTCGTACGTTCTTCATGTAACATTCTATCAAAGGTTCTATCAACAACTGTTTTCACAAAATTTAATTCTAATATTTATTAATTGAAAATTTGATAAAATATGTCATTAATCCTTTCATACTAATTGATCATGTAAAAACTCATAATTTTTTTTAAAAAATCAATTAAACTTCTCATATAATGAGAAATTTTCTAGGATAGCATTTTAAGTTTATTTTCACAAAAAATAGCATATAAGAAAGAAAATGACAAAAAAATCATTAAAAAGGTAAATAAACACTTTTACTTATAAGGTTAACTAATCTAGACTTACAGTTCAGATTTAAGAGGTGTGATTTTGGGTGTATGGTTTTAATTTTTTTTTTTTTTTAAATAATTTTTAAAAAATTTAAATTTCAAAATAGCTATTTTGATCACTTTTTTAAAGTTATTTTGGTTACAAAAACTTAAAATAGCTATTTGAGAGAATTGCTCATTTATAATTGTATATAAATTGAATAAATTATTTGATTTGTTATATAAAGTAAATGTATTATATTTATATTATGTAATTTAATTTATAGGTTTTGTAATGAATAATACTATTATAATTTTAATTTTAATAATTTATTTTTTTGTTTATAAGCATATAATGAGTTTAAACGTATTGATAAAATTGACATTTTTATCAAAAGGAAAAGAAATAGAAGTATTTTTGTTTTAATAGTATAAATAGATGACATATCAAATAAGACATATCAAATAAGACATATCAATATATCATAACTCCCCTCGTCTCTTCACATTCTTCTTCTCTCCAGAATTTCCTTTAATTGTTTTAAACAAAAGAGAGTAGTTAAACCCTAAAAGTATTGGTTGCTAACGCAGATTCTCAGTTATGGATAACGATGGTAGTGGATGCAGAAGATTTATATTGGTTGATGATGAGTACAAGTTCTTCTTTGATCATCATCTTAGTGGTGGGGACAACAGTTTTCTCCCTCCCTTTGACGACGACAGTAGAGAGTCTGAAACTCGTAATCTTGGTTTCGAGTTTTCTGGTGATTCAAAAAGATCAAAGCTTGGTGGTGGTACTGAGAAGAAACCAATCAGTAACAGAGTTTCTCAGAAGAGAAAGAGGGAAACTAATGGGTCTGAGCCTGAGGTTTCTAGAGCTTTTCCGGTAGCTACAACCCGAGAAAGCATTCAACGGGACAATAGAGTTGCTGAACGAAGAAAGAGGAAGATGGCTGAGTTTGAGGCTGATAGGGTTTCAAGGGCTGTTCCCATCCAACGAGACAACAAACCTAGGAAAGTGTCAGAGTCAAAGGTTAACACTTTAAGGGATGTTCCGTTGGTTAGAGCCACCCAACGAGACAACAAAGCTAGGAAAGTGTCAGAGTCAAAGGTTGACACTTTATGCGATGTTCCGTTGGTTATAGCCCAAGAAACCATCCAACGAGACAGCAAAGCTATGAAAGTGTCAGAGTCAGCAAAGGTTAACACTTTAAGGGATGTTCCATTGGTTAGAGCCACCCAACGAGACAACAAATCTAGGAAAGTGTCAGAGTCAACAAAGGTTAACACTTCACGAGATGTTCCGTTGGTTAGAGCTCAAGAAACCAACCAACGAGACAACATAGCTAAGAAGATGTCAGAGTCAACAAAGGTTGACACTTTACGTGATGTTCCCTTGTTTAGAACCAAAGAAGCCATTCGAAGAGACAACATGATTGCTGAACGAAGAAAGAAGAAGACTGATGAAACTAAGGCATCAGGGACTTCAAGGGTTGTTACAGAACCTAAGGCTGTAGATGAGACTGTTCCAGTGACACAAAAAAGTAACAAAGGAGTTTCTGTAGGGACAAGGAAGAAGAATGCATCAGTTGTGGATAAAGATTACATGAGCTACCTCACATGGCTTGTAGACTCTCTTAAAGATTCCACAACTGCGCCAACTCCTCCAACTCAACAATCCACAATGCCCCCTGAAAAGGATCACTTAGCAAAAGTAAAGGTTGAGCTAGATACTGATGATGATGATGATATCATTATGGTTAGTGATTCCCCCTTCTTAGATGGAGAAACTACACCTTTTGTGGTGTCCAAGAGCAATAACGTGATTGATCTTGAGAAAGATAGTAGTACAGAGGAAGAAACTAGTAGTTGTGCGTTTACAAAAGAGCTAATGGATGATCTTGAGAAACCATACGATGAAGGAGAGTTGTTGAGGCTCTCTGGTGAGGTATCAGAGAAAAAACGAGTGAGTAGATGTAGAGAACTGAGAAAGGGAAGAGTAAGCAGTTATGAGACTTCTGAACTGGGACCTTCCTATCTTGAGAAAGTCTCTGACTTCGATAGAGAATACAGACGTGTGGATGGTGATGATAAGGCGAGATTGGTGTTGCTGCGTGGTTTTTTCTTTTACTTGAAAAATGTTACTCGTGCTGGTGCTTTCAAGCCTTGGTTGCCAGAGAACCAAAAGAAGCTTGGAGTAAAAAAGCAATGCTTGCAACCATGAGGAGTGTAATCTTTTGGTCAAATAAACAGATTGATGTAATTTTGAATCAGTGTGTATTGTCTTTGAATGTTTTTGTTGTTGGATGACAGTCTGATCCAAAGTAGTTTCTTTTTGTTCTCTGGTAACCAAGGCATTGGACTTAGAAGTGACTAATAAGTGACTGACTTAAAAAAAAAAAGTGACTGACTTCTACATGACATTGTTACAAGCTTTTCTTATTTAAGAAGAAAAAATCGAGATGACAAAGGTTGTTATGCTTTTTCAAAACTAACAGAGAACAACATATGAAACATCAGCATCATTTGTGTACATACTATATATATATATATACATGGCTGATATATTGTTTGAGAATTACATGTTAGGACTTAGACTGTGCAGGAAGAAAAAAGAGTGAATGTCCAAAAAGAAAAACAGAGTGAATGACTGGATGTAAAAAAAAAAACAGAGTAAATGACTAGAATATCCTTAATAAAAATCAATAATAACGTTCACGCCATCTTTAAACCCTACCGGCAAGTTGTCTTGTCTCTGCTTCTTTTAACCTAAACCAATCCAAACTTGCCGCCACGGTCGCCGGGGAACCTCAGAGTGCTGTCTACTATCGATTTCTAAAGGAAGGTAAAGAAGATTTTTTATTGTGCTGTATAAAGTTATGTACTTGATTCAGAAACAGAGCTGTGTTGTGTTTGTGTCTGTGTGTAGTAATGGTGGGTGTTTCGTTTGGGGAGCAAAACTTCATTAAAGGTGGGATTGCTCAAGATCTTCGAACTGATGGTCGGAAAAGATTGACTTACCGTCATGTCTACGTAGAAACCGGCGTTATTCCTCAAGTAATCTACTCTCATAATAGCTTTTCTGTTTAGCAGTAATGTCATGTTTGCTTACTCGTTTTTTTTTTTTTGGTCAAAGTTTGCTTACTCTCTTTAACTGTTTTTGTTGGGTCTAAAGGCTAATGGTTCAGCGAGAGTTAGGATAGGTGGAACTGATGTGATTGCAAGTGTAAAGGTACTTCCTTTATTCATTCTTTTATCAATACTACTGTCATTGTTGACTGAGAAGTGCCACTGTTTTTACTGTAAATGAAAGATCTTGTGTAACTGCAGGCTGAGATTGGGAGGCCAAGTTCTCTCCAACCTGATAAAGGAAAAGTTGCGGTTTTCATTGATTGCAGTCCAACAGCAGAACCTACATTCGGGGTGAGCTTTTACTATTCTTGAAAGTCTCAACATTTTATGGTCTTAAGTCTCTAAGACGGCTAATACTTGCTGTTACTCAGGGGAGAGGTGGTGAGGAGTTGTCTTCTGAGCTTGCTTTGGCTCTTCAAATCTGTCTTCTTGGTGGCAAAAGTGGAGCAGGTTTGCAATCATGTTCGTTCTAAACTGCATATTGTTATGTTTTCAGCTTGTAATGTTCACAGCAATTTTGGTTAATAGGGGCTGGTATAAATTTATCTTCGCTTTTGATCAAAGAAGGAAGAGTCTGCTGGGACCTTTATATAGATGGCCTTGTCATTAGCTCCGATGGGAATCTATTGGATGCACTGGGTGCTGCCATCAAGGTAAGAGAAAGGGTCTTTCCTTAAGTGATTGTAAGAGTTTTATGATATGTTGCATATTGATAGTTTAGTACACCCAAAAGTCATCTCCTCAAGGTTGCTTTAATGCACTTGTTGACTAATGCTTCCCTGCAGGCTGCTTTAACCAACACTGCTATACCAAAAGTCCAAGTTTCAGCTGAAGTGGCGGATGATGAGCAACCAGAGATTGACATCAGCGACGAAGAGTATCAACAGTTTGATACCTCCAGTGTGCCAGTCATAGTCACGTTAACTAAAGTAAGCATAGCCTGAATCACATTACTATCTTCTTAGGTGAAGTTTACTAACATCTATATAAATGCTTGTCTTTGGTTTATCAGGTGGGGAATCATTACATAGTTGATGCAACAGCGGAAGAGGAGTCTCAGATGAGCTCAGCTGTGTCTATATCCGTGAACCGGGCGGGCCATATATGTGGCTTAACCAAAAGAGGAGGGTCTGGTTTAGACCCGAGCGTCATCCTTGACATGATCTCTGTGGCCAAGCATGTGTCAGAGACTCTGATGAACAATCTTGATTCTAAGATTTCAGCTGCAGAGGCCTGTGAAGACGACGAGTCTTGACTTTGCAATCCTTTTTGAGTTTCTCTGAGTCAAAGGTTCAAGATATGTTTGCAACGATCAGATGTTTGAATCAATCATGTGTGTATTTAAGTTAACGTCTGCAAACTCCAAAGGAAAAAAAAAAACTATCTGCCTTTGAAGTCAGAACAGATTAGCTAATCAAAACAATTTTCCATGTGTTCTAATTCTCCATGCTTTGTGTTTAACATTAAGTTTGTCTACAAAGGTAAAAGGGCAGTTACTTGTTAATGAGGCTATGTGTTTACCTCTTTTGACTCCATTGTTTATGGATCTTTGTTTAAAGTGAGAAAAGAAAAAACAGAACAAGTTACATGAGAGGATTGTGATATTTTGGGAGGAGAGATTGAGAAGTGAGATGAGGTCAGCAAAGAGAGTAATGGATTTGTGGTCCATGATTAAACCCCAAAGGTCAAATTAAATGTATAGTATGACTAATGATGATCACGTGTATCTCAGCTTTGAGTTTGGTAATGACTTTAAAACATTCAACTGTTTTCTCCCAATTTTTTCATCCTTGATAGATTGGCTTCATTTTAATTAAATAGCATTGGTATAAGCTGAACTGGAAAAAGAAAGTAGTAATTAAATTAGTTTGAAAAAGCTTATGAAATTTATATTTTTTTCATTTCTTAATGTCCATTAAGTTCATTTTTGTTCCATTGAGAGGAAAAAAAGTGGAACCTTTATATCTGAGAGGCAACCAGATACAGTGTCACTTGCCACTTTTGTCATTTGGTAATAATAGCACGTTAACTACATAACAAATTGTGATTTTTAATCATATTTTAATTTTATCTTGTGATTAATAGCTCTGTAGTATTAAAACTGAAATAAAAATTGGAGAGATGTGGAGAAGCAAGCGCGTGGAGTGAGAGAGAAAAAAGAGAAGCACAGTTTTTTTTTTCACTTATAGTTCCATTTGTCCCCAACCTATCAACTATTGAAACCCTAAAAAATGACGCATTTGGCACTGCAAGTACGCTGAATCCGTTTTTGTGATCCCAAGAAGCTTACTCAAAAATCAAAGCTTTAATTTCGGATCTTACATCTGTCTGTCTCCTCGGTAAGCTTCTGTCTTTCTAATCAGATTGGAGGAGGATGATGATAGCAAGTTACTGTTTGTTTTTTTTTTTTTTTTTAAAAATATTTGTTGAGGTTGTTTGTAAAGTAAAAGGATGATTGTGGGGGAATTGAATTGTATTGGGAGTTTTGTGCAGAGACAATGAGCAGCAGAGATCATCATCATCATCCCCCGGAGCCTCTTGATTTCTTCATCTGGACTGTTGAGGTTATTTCCTAATTTCATTTTTCTCCTTTTCATTCACCTCTCCAATTTTAACCCTTAACTGGCTTGATTTCATCTCATGTCACCCCTTATGACACCCCTTCAGGGTTGTTTTGTTGTTGGATCCAATGATATGATTCTTAAGAATTACCTTTTTTTTTTTTTTTGCTCTTTTGGTGCCTCTGCTGGTTATTGGAAGAACATTTTTTTTTTTCACCTTAAGGTGTAAACCAATGATTGCAATTACATCCAAAATGCTTCTACCTTTCGACGACCAAACTCAAGTGCCCTTTTAGTCCGCGGGATGTGTCTTTGTTGATGTAATTAAGGCTTTGATTGGTAAACTTGCGGAATAGCGTTTTAAACCTGATTCCACAAGTATTTTGCCAATAAACCAAAGTTGCGGAATGAAAAAAAATGTAAAAACACAATTTAATATGTATTCAACAAATTTTAAAAATTTTTGCAACTTAATTATTTTTTTCTGCAGTTTAACTATTTGTTCTGTTATTCCACGATTAAGCTATGATTACCAATTGGAGTCTTACTCGGAAATGGCTTTCACTCACTGCATCATTGACTAGTTTGTTCAGTGATGTTCACATGTGTCACTTGCTGCCTGATTAGTTGATAAACCTTTATGTCTACTGAGTTACTTGTAGTAGGTGAAAATATTTTTGTTCTTTTTTTTTTCTTTCTAATTCTACTGCAGGATGTTGGATCTTGGCTTGAGGAGATAAACCTTGGGAGCTACCGCCTGATGTTCAAAGAAAATGGGGTCAATGGAGAATATTTAGAAAGCATGTCTGTCTTTACAACCGAACAGATCCTTCACTTCATTAGGAGGCATCACATGAAATGGGGAGACTTCATCACCCTCTGTAAAGAACTCAGAAGGATCAAAGGTTTCTTTCTCTCTCTCTCTCTATCCTCAGTTGCTGAAGAAATAAATTTGAGTAAAAATTGTGTGTTTTATTTGACGACAGTGGCTTGCTTGAAAGGTGAGCAGAGAGTTCGAAGGCCATGGTGGGCACCGTCTTGTCTCTCAGTAGTCTTTGTTAAGGCGGCTAAGCGCAACCGACAGTCTCGAGTTGTATCTCTAAAGCTTGAATCTTGACCATTACACTTTGGCTCTTTATGTATGTACCTACTTACTTGTCTCTCTTCTCATCCTTTCTTTTTATTTCTTTTTGGGGTTGGGTTTGTTTGTGGAGAATCTAGAAGAAACAAACTCGAGCCAAAATGCTGTTTGGCTTGGGTAAAATGTTTTGCAAGGAGGGAAAATTTTATAGTTTTCTACTTTGGTTGTATACAGAGCTTGCTTTAAGCATATGGGCTTATGCGAATATGTTATGTGGAGATTAGCACTTTTATTATGCTCTTGGATGGTAATCCCTTCATCGAGAAATATAATCACATTCTCCATGATTCTAACTCGAGTTTCCCTAACTACCTTGTTCATTTTGCTCGACACTTCAATTCACAAAATTATTTGACAATAGTAGACGAAAATAATCAGATTGTATGCACAGAAGAACAAACCTATGATTGGTTATGGACAGCATATCGGTAAGGCAATACATGTTGAAAGCATATATCGTTGGCCATTTGGGTTTGTCAACAAAAACTCCATCCCGGTTCACAATTGGACCGGATTTGATTATAATTAGCCCTAAACCGTAATTAGACCAATTCACAATCCAGAAGCTTCGCCTTTAGCTCAAAAACCCTACTAAAACCTTCTTTCCTCCGCCAATCGTTTCTTCTTTGCGATACCAACATTGAAAGGCTCGGATCCTCCATCATTTGAGTTTCTAGAAGCTGCGACTATGCTTAGGCTCTCGAAGCGTTCCGTCTCTACTCTCCTACGCTCCGGCGATAAAAGCTTCCGCGTCGCCGCAGGGGCTTCGATCTCCCGCTCTTCCACATCTACCACGGTATCAATCTCAGTTCCCTTCATTTTCTGATCTTTTCTTACGGTTTTCTGAATCTGAATTCCCAAATTGCCTTCCGTATGATCACATAGTCTCCTCCGAGATGTAATTTGATTACACTCCCAACTTTGGCTAATTCAATAATTGATTTGGATTACTCTTAGTCTCATTACTGATTTGTTATTTCTTAGGATGCGAAGAGAGGTGACACTGAATCGAGATGGTACTCGTCCTTAACCAATGGAAAGTGTAGGAAAAATACTCATTTGAACATGAAAACCAATTGGTTTGTGGGATACCGGTACGAGTCCAGTGCTGCAGCATCAGACTCTTCCTCTCACGCTCCTCCTCCTCCAGCTGAAAAATTTGAATATCAAGCTGAAGTACGTTCCTTTTTTTTGTTTAGTTGACTTTTGTTATGTGATCACTTCTTTGTGGTTACTCATGTTTGGTCACAATCTTTATTGTGTTGACTTTATGTTTGTGATCAAGTCTGTGTGGTTACTCATGTTTGATACAAATGGCAGGTTAGTCGCCTCATGGACCTCATCGTTAACAGTCTCTACAGTAACAAAGAGGTGTTTCTTCGGGAGCTTATCAGGTATCCTCTCTCCTGATTTATACTTAGTGTTTTAGTAACTGAGTTCATTTTTTTAACAATCTACATTTATTTGTTTTCCCACAGCAATGCTAGTGACGCATTGGATAAACTGCGTTACTTGAGCGTTACAAACCCTGAGCTTTCAAAAGATGCTGCTGATCTTGATATACGCATCTATGCAGACAAGGAGAATGGAGTAATAACCCTCACGTAAGTAGTCATTATAGCTACTGCTTTGAAAGTATGGAGCTATGGTGAGAAGAGAATAAACATGTTATCTGTGCTTTTTTTATTTTGCCAGTGATTCAGGTATCGGTATGACACGACAAGAACTAGTTGACTGCCTTGGGACTATTGCGCAAAGTGGAACTGCCAAGTTCTTGAAAGCTTTAAAGGTCCTACTACTGGTCTTTCTGATTCTACTATTTCCCAATCTTATCTGGGATGCATAAACAACTAAGCATTTTTTGTAATAATTTCAGGATAACAAGGATGCAGGTGGTGACAACAATTTAATTGGTCAATTCGGTGTGGGGTTCTATTCAGCATTCTTGGTTGCAGATCGGGTAACTTCTTATGCTGTGATCTCGGTGTACTCTGATCATTGATATGTTCATCTCCTCACCAACTGAATTATGTGTCACTTTTTCTATATTTTGAAGGTCACTGTGTCGACGAAGAGCCCAAAGTCTGATAAGCAATATGTATGGGAAGGAGAAGCAGATTCAAGCAGTTATACCATTAAGGAAGAGGCTGATCCTCAGTTAATCATTCCTAGAGGAACACGTATTACTTTGCATCTTAAGGTTCGTTATGCTTTGGTATTTCTTTTGTAGCTCGAAACTGAAGTATTTGTTTTGTCATAAAAACCCTTCATCCTAAACTCTTTCGTTCTTTTGTTGTGGTGCCTAATGTAGCCGGATGATAAAGGATTTGCAGATCCCGAGCGGATTCAGAAGCTCGTGAAAAACTATTCTCAGTTTGTTTCTTTCCCTATATACACGTGGCAGGAAAAAGGATACACAAAAGAGGTATAATCAACGTGATGACTTAAATCTAAACTTTAAATAACGCATAAATGCCCAAGTTGCTCAGTCTACAAGGGGAAAATGCGCAGAAAACAGCTAAGATTCTTATCTTATTGGCCTGCTTTGCATTTGTGGTTCTCTCTTATACAGGTTGAAGTTGAAGATGATCCAGCTGAGTCCAAAAAAGATGACCAGGATGATCAGACTGAGGTATACTTGCTTCTCTTTACCTGTTGTTAGAATTGTCTTGATCAGCATCAGATAGATATCTGATCAGAATAAGAGAAGAGCTAGATGTGCAAGGATAGTTGGCTTAGTGTTTATGTTCTCTTTACCTATAACAGAGAAAAAAGAAGACCAAGAAGGTTGTTGAGAGATACTGGGATTGGGAGCTGACTAATGAGACACAGCCAATTTGGGTAAGGACCGTTCAGTGTGTCTTGTGGGTACTCAGAATGAAAAAAATGGAATCAATTTTACGAGTTTTTTTTTCTCTTTATTGCAGCTTCGGAACTCTAAGGAGGTGACTACAGAGGAATACAATGAGTTTTACAGAAAAACTTTCAACGAGTATTTGGACCCATTGGCATCATCCCACTTTACAACAGAGGTACGTTCGAGGGAGAACATATGTTGAAATAGTACATCTCCATTAAACAACCGAAACAAATTATATCTTGTGTCTGTTTAAAATGGTGACACCACGTTGATCCACTATTAATAGATTGTTCTTAAATTCTCTTACTGATAATGCCTTATTGTAGGGTGAGGTCGAGTTTAGGTCTATCCTTTACGTGCCACCTGTCTCACCAATGGGGAAGGATGACTTAGTTAATCAGAAGACAAAGAACATAAGGCTCTATGTCAAGCGAGTATTCATTTCAGATGATTTTGACGGGGAGCTGGTGAGAATAGTTTCTGTTGGTGTGGTCTATCAAGAAACCCGTCTTTCTATTTTGTATTGATATCCAATTCTGTTGTGCGTTGTGAACAGTTTCCTCGGTACTTGAGCTTCATTAAGGGTGTTGTGGACTCACACGATCTCCCACTTAATGTTTCCCGTGAAATTCTTCAAGAAAGTCGCATTGTAAGTGATGATATCCGTTTTTGATTCAAGGCCTTCAAGATATATGTGCGGCTTTGTTTTGATATAAGTGTCGTGTATTGATAACCTTACGTTTTTGTATTGTGTCTCAAAGGTGCGGATCATGAAGAAACGCCTGGTGAAGAAAGCTTTTGATATGGTTTTGGGGATTTCCTTGAGTGAAAATAGAGAAGTATGTGTCAGAACATTTATCTCTTTTTTTTGTTACTAATCATTCACTGCTATGTTCTGGTGATCTTTTCCTTGAGGACTGAGAATGACACTGTTTACTTACACAGGACTATGAAAAGTTTTGGGATAATTTCGGCAAACATCTAAAACTTGGATGCATCGAGGACCGTGAGAACCACAAGCGTATAGCTCCATTGCTTCGATTTTTCTCCTCCCAGAGTGAGAATGACATGATCAGTTTGGATGAATACGTAGAGAATATGAAAGCTGAACAAAAAGCTATTTATTACATTGCTTCCGACAGCATCACAAGTGCTAAGAATGCACCTTTCCTCGAGAAGCTTCTGGAGAAGGAACTTGAGGTAATACTTCTTACCTCCTATTCCTATTGATTCTGAGATGAATAGGTGATTGATATTCTGTGTTGTGTGATTGTAGGTACTATATCTGGTAGAACCCATTGATGAAGTTGCCATACAGAGCTTGAAATCTTACAAGGATAAGGACTTTATCGACATCAGCAAGGAAGACTTAGACTTGGGCAAGTGTTGGATGCAATTTCCTTGGTTTAAGGTGTTCCGTAATCCCATGTAATAGCACAAATAACACTTTCTTGCTGTGATCTTGTATTGACAGGTGACAAGAACGAGGAGAAAGAAGCAGCTGCGAAAAAGGAGTTTGGGCAGACATGTGATTGGATAAAGAAACGATTGGGCGATAAGGTTGCCAGTGTTCAAATTTCGAGCCGTCTTAGTTCATCCCCCTGTGTTCTTGTATCTGGTAAATTTGGTTGGTCAGCCAATATGGAGAGGTAAGTTCTAACTTTTTTATTAGGCGAGAACTTGTTTTGTCCATTATTTTTTCCTGGTGAACTAACAGAGAATATGTTATCTGGACAGGCTAATGAAGGCACAATCATCTGGTGACACAACAAGCCTCGAGTTCATGAAAGGGAGAAGAGTGTTTGAGATCAATCCTGACCATTCGATTATCAAGAACATAAATGTGAAGTCACCAATCATCATCACTTGGTCGACTTGGCTATCAGAATAAATTTAAAAGCCGCTTTCAATACTGACCTAGTTTTCTTTTCTTGTTTTCACAGGCTGCTTACAAGAGTAACCCAAATGATGAAGAAGCGATGAAAGCCATAGATCTTATGTATGATGCAGCACTAGTTTCTAGTGGGTTCACGGTAAGCCTCTGCTTGCTGTCTATATCAACACGTTCTTTCAGATTGTGAAAAGCTTGGTAAAACCTTTTGGTTGTTGTTTGTACAGCCCGAGAATCCAGCAGAGCTCGGTGGAAAGATATATGAGATGATGGATACTGCTCTTTCCGGGAAATGGTCAAGCCCTGAGGTCCAGAATCAGCAGCATATGTCACAATCTCACAATGCAGAGCTGTTAGAAGCTGAAGTGGTTGAACCAGTTGAAGTGGATGGGAAGAAATGAACAAAGGCCTAATACTATCATCCATGTCCTGCTACGGTTCCCAAGTTATATCATATTCTTCTTTTAGCACTTTAGCAGCAACATAAGTAGAACTCAAGGATTCTGAATCTAGCAACAATGAGAAATGAACCAATAATATTCTCTAGTTATGTTAAACTGATTGAGAGTTGATGTAATAAGATCCGAGAGGTTGAAATCTTCTCTGCCTTAACGAAAATTTTGGGGTGTTATTGTACAATATGAAAATGATTTGGGACTCCCGGTGATTTTAAATTAAATACAGGGGCGTTGTTGCGTATGAATTGGATTGGTTCTCAGTATGAATTGGATTGGTTTGAGACGGGGCCCGACGTAAGCGTTGGGAAGATACATTGCGCTCAAAAGTCAACACAAATCACCGGCTGGTCAGGTTACCGTTATGTATTACGAACCGCCAGCTGTACGTCTTTATTTATTCTTAATTAAAAAAAAAAAAGATAAGAAGTTTCCATTTTTTTAATCTTTAAGCTTTCCCTTTGGTCTTTCTCACACCATTGTTCTTCGTCCTCTGCGACTCGTAACGCTCTCCAGTCATCCCTCCGGTGAGTCCTTAGATTTTTTCCGGTGCTCTTACCAGCAGCTCTTTCTCCATCTTCTAATATTTCCTTTCCAGTTTTGGGGATTTTCTGTTTTCTATATAGCGAAAGTATTTGGTTGTTGGAGTTAAAGGCTGGTCCTTGAGATTCTGTGATGAAGAGAAAGTTGATAACTTTCTTGATCGTGTTCTTGAGGGTTGATTCAGTTTATTTCTGCGTATCTTTTACTCCCGATTTAAAAGATTCGTGTTTGACTTTTCTAGCGTTCAATCCACGTCGCAGACAGATTCTATCAACTTTCCATTTTAGCATCTGTGTTTGTGTTTAGTCTGTTCTGTCTTTGTGTTTCTTTGAGCTTCCAGTAGTGTCAATTGAACGAGAGGCTGCAGTTTTCGCTCTGTCGGTGTGTATTTGTTGATGAAAGACTCAGTTTTTATAAGCTCAAAACGTCATTTAGTTATTGTTTTTGTGTGTGTGTGAAAGGTTTCTCCTTTGGTTTTAACTTAAATGTAATTTCCTTCTTTTGTAGGACTTTAATTGATGGGGACATCATCTGGATCCAATCTTCCTCACCAAATGCTACCTCCACGCCAACAGCTTCAAACTGTTCTCTCCCTTGCATCTTCGGAGCCACCTCACTTGTCACGGTCTAGTTCCGGCATTGTGCGTGAATCTCCAGCTGAGAGCGCCAGCTCTCAAGAAACTTGGCCAACCTCAAAGTCTATCATGGGAAAGAAGACAGAGAGCGGAGGGAAGTCAGGGCCTGATTCTCATGACCAACGCCATGTTTCCATTACCGACAAGGTTTCACTACGGGAGATAGCTAGAGAGAGAGTGGAGTTAGTCTCCGAGAGAATGCTGCGACTACCAGAAGGATATCTTGAGGAGTTAAAGAACGGGCTTAAAGCTATCCTTGATGGAAATGGTTCTCAGCCCATTGATGAGTTTATGATTATGCAGAAGTTTGTTCAGACACGTTCGGATTTGACTTCGAAGACACTTGTGAGGGCTCACAGAGTGCAGCTTGAGATCCTTGTGGTTATAAAGACTGGAATCCAAGCGTTCTTGCACCCGAACATCAACCTGTCTCAGACAAATCTCATCGAGATCTTCTTGTACAAGAGATGCAGAAACATAGCTTGCCAAAACGAGCTCCCGGCTGATGACTGTTCCTGCGAGATATGTGCTAGTAGGAAAGGCTTCTGCAACCTCTGCATGTGTGTGATCTGTAGCAAGTTTGACTTTGCAGTCAACACATGCCGCTGGATTGGCTGTGATGTGTGTTCTCATTGGACTCATACGGATTGCGCTATTAGGGAGGGAGAGATCTCGATGGGAGTCTCTGCCAAGAGTGTGTCCGGGATGGGAGAAATGCTGTTCAAGTGTCGAGCGTGTAACCATACCTCTGAGTTGCTTGGTTGGGTTAAAGATGTGTTTCACCACTGTGTACCAAACTGGGACAGGGAAGGTTTGATGAAGGAGCTTGATTTCGTGCGTAGGATTTTCCGTGGAAGTGAAGATACAAAAGGCAGGAAACTATTCTGGAAGTGTGAGGAGCTTATTGACAAGATTAAAGGTGGCTTGGCTGAAGCAACAGCTGCCAAGTTGATACTCATGTTCTTCCAAGGTAAGCACACTCACAATATAATTACATAAAGTTTGTTTTGTTTTTTGTAACCATGTTTTTGTCTGTAAAGAAATTGAATTGGACTCTCCAAAGAGCCTTGAAAACGGAGAAGGTGGAGGAATGATAGCACCTCAAGACGCATGCAACCGAATCGCTGAAGTTGTGAAGGAGACACTGAGGAAAATGGAGATAGTGGGCGAGGAAAAGACAAGGATGTACAAGAAAGCGAGGTTGGGGCTTGAGGAATGCGAGAGAGAGATGGAGGAGAAAGCAAAGGAAGTAGCGGAGCTGAAGATGGAGAGGCAGAAGAAGAAACAACAGATAGAAGAGGTGGAGAGGATAGTGAGGCTGAAACAAGCAGAAGCAGAGATGTTTCAGTTGAAAGCCAACGAGGCGAAGCAGGAAGCAGAGAGGCTGGAGAGGATTGTGAAAGCGAAAAAGGAGAAGACCGAGGAGGAGTATGCTAGTAACTACCTGAAACAGAGGCTGAGCGAGGCGGAAGCAGAGAAAGAGTATCTGTTTCAGAAGTTGAAAGAGCAAGAAAGTGGTGGAAACGGTGGTGGTGAGGCGTCACAGTCAGTGATGTACTCAAAGATCAGAGAAATGCTGAGTGGATACAATGCACCGTCGCCAAGAGTTGATCCAAGATCAAACCAGCGAAACCATTTCGGATCCAATCCTTAATATGTTTGTATTCAGCTTCGAATCAATTACTGTTGGATTTGCGTGTGAACTGTGAAGCCTTTGTAGTCGTTGTATTGTATTAATCTTTTAATACCTGGTAACTTTTGTTGACTACTTACTCCCTCTTGTTAAATATCGTCTAAAACTTTTAACCATATTAAAAAAATCGTTTTACATTTAAGTAACTACTAAATTAATTTGTTTAATTTTGTTAAATAATAAATTAAAATATGTTTTATTAAATATATACATTAAAATGTACAATGATACTAATACTTGTTAAGTTTTAAAGTTTAAAATGATATTTAATATTATTTGTAATGTATGATGTTTTAGAGAGTTTTTATGTCTCAATATATAACATGTATTCATTTATCTAGGTAACTCTTAATTTTACTAAAAGCTAATTGCAATTCCAATCTAATAAGATCCTAATCAGGTTGTAAATACGATTTTTCTTACTTACGGGGTTAGAAGTTGATGAAATCAGAATACTTGGGGGCAACAGTGTAATATTATAGAAGCTAAACGCGTGAAAACAAATTGATAAGGAATCCTCGCCAACGCATTCATCTGCCATTATCGTGTTTTTCTTATTTACCCAGAAACAAACCCTAACTCTCCGAATCTCCGACCAATTTCACCGGATCCGATTCGAGATGTTTCTATCGCCTGGCCACTCTCCACGGCAGATATCTTCTCCAACACCGTCTTCTTACTCCGATGACGGTCTCCGATCAACCCCTCGCAGCTCCTCCTCAGAGATCACACCACGGAACCCTAAAAAGCGGATGAGAGTCCTCGACGAGGACGCTTACGTGGAAGCGATCGAGAAGATCATCGAGCGCGACTACTTTCCGGATATAACGAAGCTTAAAGACCGGCTCGATTGGATCCAGGCGGTTAAAACCCGTGACCCGATTCAAATCCGAGACGCTCAGCTGAAGATAATCGAGAGGCGTGGGAAGAAAGCTAATCATCATCAGGGTGGGGACACGGAGGGTAAGACTCAGACTCCTGGATCTACTTTCTTGAGAAATTTTACTCCTTTAGATGAGTTTGATGGTAAGACAACTCCTAGAGAAGTAGGAGAAGTAGTTGCTGATGATGGTGATGGAGATGGAGATGATGATGTAGATGTTAACATGTCGTTAGATGAGTTCTTTAGGAGGTATACTAGTGAGGATAACGAAAGCTTTTCGAAGATTCTTGAGAAGGTTAATAAGAGGAAGAAGGAGAAGTATGGTTATCTCCTTGGAGGTGGTGATTTGATTGAGGATGCAAAGAGAGATAGGATCACTGATGGGTATGGTACTTCTTATCAGCCACCGAGTACTTTAGATGGATGGAAATATACAGCGAAGAATCTTCTCATGTACCATCCAGCTGATCGTGGCGAGGCGCAGTTAACTGAAGAGGAGAGGGCTGTGAGGTTAGCTGGATTGACCAAGGAGATTGCTAAAGGGAACACTCGTTTTCAAGGGAAGACTATGGATTCTAGGCCGAGAGAAGATGGTTCTGTTGAGATTCTTTACACTCCTATCGCAGGTTCTTCCCCTATGCATGTCTCAGGTAGGGATAGAGACAAGTCTAAGAGATATGATTTGGATGATTTAAGGAAAACTCCGAATCCTTTTTATGTGGAGTCGGATAAGAGGGCGGATAACGGGTATAGTTTTGTTAGAACGCCATCTCCTGCACCTGGTCTTGATGAATCACCTTTTATAACATGGGGTGAGATTGAAGGGACGCCAATGAGATTAGATCCTGAGGATACACCTATTGATATTGGTGGTAGTGCTGATGGACCTCACTACAATATTCCATCTGCACCTGCAAGAGACGTGACGGCACATTCTTTATCAAGGGATGCGTCGAGGAAGCTGAGAGAGAGATCGAACAGAATGTTTAAGAAACCTCCGTTGCCGTCGCCTCATCGAAGTGGGAGTGCAAGTCCAAATGTTAGGACGCTTTCACCCGCTGCTCAGAAGTTTTTCAGACGGGCGATAGGGAAATCGTCTTCTACTGTTGATGAGAGCCTTCGTGCAAGTTATCGTGGAGCGAGTCCTGGTGGTGTGACTCCTAAGAGTGTAAGAAGTGCATCTAGATTCGGGAAAGATAGGCTCACATCGGGTTCAAGGTCGCCTTGATTGTGCAAATGTTGTTTGATTATATGATGTTGAATACTTTTGTCTCTCATAGAGGCAACAAAGGTACTTCGTCTTTTACTACATAAGCTGCTTGTATGCCAAGTTCTGTTGACTCTTTTCAAATGAAATAATATATCTCGTCGCATTTGTAATTTTAATTTTCACAGCTTCTCTTTATTCTTAGTAGCTCATTTTATGCTCCCATGCTGTTATGTCTTACTGCAATTTCATGTTACGACATCATCACAATATAATGTTGAGTTTTGGGTTTGCTCTCTTACTATAAGTACCTTTTTGTGTGTAGTTCAAAGTTCTTTATGGTGAATCATCCTTAAGATTGTTCTCTCCGCAGCTTTTGCATTCCCCTTAAGAGTTTGGAGTTGCTTGATGTTAGTTAAGCAGTCTTTGTGGTGCAACAGCAGTGGAATGAGCTGTCCGGACGGATTTGGGTGTGTGTCCAAATGGGCTTATATTTTTTTGGGCATTTGTGGTCGAAGCCCAAATAAGACCATTTCTAAATAGGACCATAACTAAGGTGATGATTGTTTTCATGGTTTTAGATTTTGGTTTCTAGTTTTTGGTTTTTGATATTAGCTTTTGTATTTTGGTTTTTGATTTTTGGTTTTTGATTTTGCATTAGATTCTGGTTTTTAGAAAAACATGAATGTTTATTATAGATTTTAGATTTAGTTTTTGATTTTTGCTTTTAAAATTAATAAAATGAAAATATTATTAATAATAAAATGTTTATTTTTGAAATAATAAAATATAAAGAAACTAACATCAAAACACACATAAGATTATTTAAAATAAAAAAAATAAAATTATCAAAATCATCTATTAATGCAGAAATTCGATAATATATATATTTATTAATAGTTAACTACAAAAAAATACTTTATGTGTAGAATTTTATTATATATTCATTAATTTTATGTAAACTTTAGAATAAAATAATAATTACAAAAAAAGTTAACAATATTTATAAAGTTGTGAAAAAATAAATCTACACATATGGTATAGTAAATAAATAATAGTTAACTTTTTCAGAAACTAAAATATTAATTATTTTTTTTAATGACAAAAAATAAAATTTATATTATTCAAATATTGTATATAAAATTAATAGCTTAATTTTAAAATATAAAAAATTAAAGTGAAAAAATTACAATACATATAACTAATGACATTAATTAATTTACCATAAAATTTATGTTACAAAATATTGATTAAAACATAATAAATTAATTTACTTTAACAACTTCAAATGCTTAGAAAAGTAGTATAGATAAACTCCAAATGATTAAAAAGTAGTGTAGTTTCTAGGTAAACTCCAAATGCTTATATAACTAAAATTATTAATTAAAAAAAAAGAAGAAAAGCTTTTATTTTTTGGACGTGGTGGTTTGTAATGAAAACCAAGAAAATGTAGATTTTGGTTTCTAGGAAAGAAGTTGTAAAAAGAGACAAAAACTAGTTTTCCTAAAAAAATAGAAAATCTATTTGATCAAAAGCATGATTGGATAAAAAACAGTTTTTTAAAAAATCAAAAACCAAAAACTAATCTAAAAACTACAAACGATCATCCTCTAAATAGAACCATAATCATTTGGGTTGTCCATAGAGTCCAAACGCCCATTTAATGTAAAAAATCTAATTTTCAATTTAAAAAATGTACAAATTCTAAATATCATACATAACATCTTAAACTTCATGTTTTACAAAAGATACTTAAACTTCATATTTTATAAAAAAATACTTAAGTCTTAAACTTAAACTTCTGTCTTACAAAAGCAAACTGATTATTTTTTGTGATTTTCTTTCCGCTTCAATTTTTTTTTCTTTCTTTTTCTAAGTTCCAAAGTTTGTTTGTTGCTGTATCATTGTAGTAGATGTGTCTCTTTGTTTCATTTTGTTTGGCGATGGGTGTTCTAGTCCCAGGTGTTGGGATGTTTGATAAACGCCGAAATGTACTTTGCATAATTGCAAGTGAATAGCGCATGAGTGATCGTCATCTTGACATATTAGATCAATCTTTATTACTGTTGCCTGCTTCCCTATAATTTTAAAGCCTCTGTTGATGGTACTAAAATCTTTAGCAGTTTTTGGCAATACATAAAAATATTTTAAAGTAATAAATGTAAATGAAAATTTAAAAATCAGTTATAAATATATTTTTCACACTTTGTTTTCATTTAAGAGAAACTACACAGAAATTGACTTATGTAACACAAACCCTTACGAAATGTTTTGAAACTTCCATTTAAATACGTTGAGTTATTATATGTATCGATTTGACTTTTCTAGTGAGCCTTTTGAGTTTGGGTCTGAAGAAAGATTTTCAAAAAGGGTAAAGGGAGCCCCTGTTCTATAGTTTGCGATACAGATTTCTTTTAGAAAAAAAAATGAGGAACTAGACTATTAAAATGGGCCGGGCGTTGGGCTATTTTGGGCTTTTGTTATTTATATAATTCATATTTATCAAATAGGCGCTTAGCGAGATGATCATGACTTTTGAATCCGAACTTTGATATCGGAGGTTTGCTTCCTTTTTTTTTTTGTTTCCGAAGTATATTAAGGTTTCATCTCGATGATTCGTTTTCTTCGTGAACATGAATTGTTTTTTTTTTTCTTCTTCTCTCGATATAATTTTCTTGTAGCGGTTTAGAGAGAAGATTTTGAATCAGAACTTGAAATTTGGTGTTTTATTTTTCATAAAGAATGTTTAGGTTTCGGCGGTCTTTGTTAATTTCAAATTTAAATCTGAATATTTAGGTTACAGTCTCACTCAGAGGACGATACAACGACGATGACGACGTTCTGTACAATCTCAGGGGCATCGGTGAGTGCTAACGCTGCAAGTGTCGCCGAGTTCGAGAGAACGACGTCGTTTTCTTCGATCCCTTTGCAACCGATTCCGAGAAGCTCCGGTTCGATAGACGATTTAGGTTTATTCGCGTTCGAGAGGAAGTCGTCGTTTCCTCACTGGTTCTCAGATTTGTTGATGTTTAATCATCAGGTAATCAATTCGTCCGATTAATTGATTTTTTTTTTCAATTTTCATGATCACTAGTGTTTTTTGTTTTTGTTTTTGTGGGAATTTAGGTTTGTAGTTATACGAAATTTGCAGAAATCATCCGGGAGGTGGTGTACAACTTTACTCTTTTGATTTTTATAATTTCACAAATTGTTATCTTTCTTTTGCAGTAAGAGCTCAGAAACTACGTAATCTCAAATGTTTTTTTTTCTCAATCACTCAAAGTAATACACATCTACATGCATTGATATGCATTCATACATTTCATCATATGCATTCATACATTCATCATATGCCTTTCATACATTCATCATATGCATTCATACATTCATCATATGCATTCATACATTCATCATATGCATTCATACATTCATCATATGCATTCATACATTTCATTATATGCATTCATACATTCATATGTGCGTTCATACATTCATCATATAGATATGCATACATCCATATAACATGCATATGCTATATATGCATACATACCCAACTTACTTCTTTCTTTTGTTAGATTTTTTGCTAACTTCTTAGGATCCCCCCACCCCCACCCCTAAGGGAATCAGAAGAACTGTTGTGATAGGTAACCTGCCTGCAGGGTTCTTCTTTTAAGCCCTTAACATTTTGGTTAATGCTGGTTTTATCTCTAACGCTTGCTATGTGGGTTTCAGCTTGCATCAGTACTGCAGATATTAATGCTGAGGAAACACTTAACACACTTAAATATGCAAACCGTGCTCGAAACATCCGGAACAAACCTATTGTAACTTGTAAGCTATTCCGATATATCATGTCAATAGAAGATACTAGTTGTTGCTTGAAACTAAGTTACTCTAATTTTCTCGTTGTATTATTTGATATCTGTAAACATAGGTTAATAGAGATCATGTGTCCAGTGAGATGCTGGAAATGCGCCAACAGCTAGAATACTTGCAGGCAGAGCTTTCCTTACGTAACAAAGGATCCTCATGTGCATAACTCCAGGTATGTTGACCTTAGTGTCTGGTTTTTACTTGAGAATTCAAGAAAACATTGAGGTATAGAGGAAAGGATTGCTTGTCTAGAAACTGCTAATGAAGAACATTGCCGCGAACTCCATCAGTGTCGTAGCAGATATGCTGGTGTAAAGCATTCTGAAGAAGACTTTAAAGACATACAATCTGTAATGTTCGAACTGATACATTTATAATTTTGTGGATACTCGTTATTGTTATGAAGTATTGAATTGTTTGGTGGTAGGATGAAATCGTCAGTTCTGTCAAACCTGATGGACTAAAAAGGATCTTGCACAGTATAGAGTCGTCTAATTATGCAATGGTTGAAGCTACAATAGGTAGAAGAAATCTTCCAAAGAGTTCTGATACTAGAAGAAATCAATGTTATTTAAGACGAGAGTTCTCATTATGTGCAGGTGATTCAAGGGAAATAGATGAAGAGGCAAAGGAGTGGGAGCACAAACTTTTGCAAAGTAGTATGGACAAAGAGTTGCATGAACTGAACCGTCGTCTGAAAAAAAGAGGTCACTTGTTGTTTTATAACTAAAACTTTCTGGAGGGTTTGAGATATATTCTTATCCATAACTACATAATCGATGTGTGAAAACAGTCTGAAATGAAGAACTTTGCCACGAACTCCATTAGTGCCGTAGCAGATCTGCTGGTGTAAAGCATTCTGAAAAGACTTTAAAGACATACAATATGTAATGTTCGAACTGATACATTTATAATTTTGTGGATCTCGTTATTGTTATGAAGTATTGAATTGTTTGGTGGTAGGATGAAATCGTCGGTTCTGTCAAACCTGATGGGCTAAAAAGGAGCTTGCACAGTATAGAGTCGTCCAATTATGTTATGGTTGAAGCCACAATAGGTAAAAAAAATCTTCCAAAGATTTCTGATACTAGAAAAAAGCATATTTAAGACGAGAGTTCTCATTATGTGCAGGTGATTCAAGGGAAATAGATGAAGAGGCAAAGGAGTGGGAGCACAAACTCTTGCAAAGTAGTATGGACAAAGAGTTGCATGAACTGAACCGTCGTCTGAAAAGAAAAGAGGTCTCTTTAATATGTTGTTTATAACTAAAACGTCCTGGAGGGTTTGAGATTTATTCTCGTCCATAACTACATAACCGATGTGTGAAAACAGTCTGAAATGAAGCTTGACGGCTATGATCCAGCTGCGCTAAAGCAACATTTTGGGAAGAAAATTGCAGAGGTGGAGGAAGAAAAATGATTTGTTCAGGTGGAATATGTTTTGCATTTGGTGCTCAAGTCTCATCAGAAAGGATTATTTTGAGTTGTTGAAGTGTTTGGTGCTTTCTTGTTTTCAGGAAGAGAGAAACCGTTTGTTGGCTGAAATTGAGGACCTTGGTTCTGATGGTGAAGCACAGAAGTTGCAAGATAAGCATGGTCAGAATTTGAAATCGCTTGAAGCACAGATTCAAGACCTTAAGAAAAAGCAAGAGAACCAATGTCAGCTACTGAGGCAGAAACAAAAGAGTGATGACGCTGCTCGGAGGTTAGAGGAAGAAATTCTATCCATCAAGGTACAAAAGGTATAAGCATGATGCATTTTTCAACTTTGATATATATTTTTCAGTTATGCATATATACTCATGTCACATCTTCTCTTTGCAAATGCATTTGTCTTCCTTGGATTTGATAGGTTCAGGTGCAACACAGAATGAAACAAGAAGCAGCACAGTTTCGACAGTGGAAAGCCTCCCGGGAGAAGGAACTTGTCTAGGTACCTTTGCCTCTTATATCTTACCTAAGTTCTTGCGTTGATAATTTTTATCCATAAGAAGTCTTTTCTCGAATAATCTTAGATTGTAACTGTACCTTTATATTGAGTACTTCACTAGCTAACACAGTTACGGAAAGAAAGCAGAAAGATCGAGTAAGAAAGGCATCAGCTGCAAGCTTTGAATCAGCACCAGAAAATGGTAAGCAATCATAAAGTCTGTTTCTAATAAAGCCTTGTTGATTATTGTGCTGTAATGGAAGTTGATTCTTTTTTCACCACATAAATTAAAGGTCTCCTTGCGCTAGGTAATGTCATCAGTGCGCTTGAAGATGAGAGAAAGCGTAAAGATGGTGCTCATGTTCCTTACAGAGACAGTAAACTTACACGGCTTTTGCAGGTATACTTGTCTTCTAATTTCTTGAATATGTAACCTTGCTGCTATATTTGGGAGGTTAGCAAGCTGACTTAGATTTCTTATCATTCATTCGACAACTGCTTGGTCACTTCACAGGTATCTTTTTATTAGAGGTGAAAATAGTTGAAAGCCACATTGGATTTGCAGATACTCCATCCGGTGAGGTGTTGGTCCTGGCAAAAAACCAAATAAGGTATTAAAGTTTAACCTTGTCTTAAACCTGTATAAGGATTGTGACATTGTACATGTCTTCTTGGCATT